>JARHVA010006854.1:802500-807500 GCA_037957365.1 Torreya grandis
TCAAGGAGTCTTTGATGATATGTGTATGTCTTACTTAGACATGTTTAAGGATATTAAGACTTTTGGTATGCCAACACCTCAAGTAGAACAAGAAGAGTTTATTGATCAGAGCTACAAAGTTCTTAGCAAGACAACAAATGATATGAGTCATTAGCAAGAATTTGAAATCCATGGCATAGAAAGGTATGATGAATATGGAAATATTCAAAATGAACATGAGATGGAGTTTTTTGAGGCAATAAAATATGAAACTAAGAATGTTGATGCCATTATAAATAAAAATAAAATCACTTTGAAAGTCTCTCATGTGGCCAAGATAGACAACATTATGACATGAGAGTTAAATATTGGTACATATTTATCTTTATTATAGACATGTTTATTATTTTTAATAAACTTGATGGTAGGCTAAGGACATTGGCAAACAAGGAAGATCCTTATAGAGAAAGCACAATGTTTCAAAAATATGTTTCTTGCCATCCTTTCTCCTCACATGAAGGTGATTTAAATAGTTTTATTTTTAATATAAGAGGATTATTTTCTAAGACGTTAGTTGTATATAGTAGTTTCTTGCATGTTATTTCCTCTAATTTCTTTTTAACATAGTGTTTTGTCTTCCTATTTTGTTGTGTGTGTCTTTCTTTGGTGTGTTTGCTTATTGTATTGGGAAAGGTAGTCATTTGTTTTAATTATTTCAAGAAGTTTGAATTCAAGTCTTAAGGTCAAGCCATGCTTTGTTTTGAGCTGAGGTGACTCCATTCCTAATTGATGGACTATGTAACTGGTCTAAAGTGCATAGAAGGCATGCAATCCTAAGTGTTTGCCATATATGTTATCCTAAACTTGGCTACCTTGAATGAGGATCATTTAAAACTGTGACTTGCCTAATATTTCCAATCATTGATGGTCATTATTATGACTTTGTATTAGGTATCAATGGTCTAGGATGATAGATAGCATGTTCCACATGAAATTTAATAAGGGCATTTAGGATTGTTTTAATTAGAAGGTGAATCAAGTCATGTTGTCTTGTCATATAATTTTGATTCGTCATTTAATTAATTTTTTTAAAAATTTGTTTGAGGTAAATTTTAAAAATTTAAGGTAAGTGATAATTAAATTTAATGTGGAGGCATGCCAAAGAGATAATGTGGTAACCCTAAATGAAACAAACTTAGTATAAAGCTAGTGAAATTGGTCAAAAAAGCAAACTAATAACTTGATTACATTTCT
Source organism: Torreya grandis (assembly GCA_037957365.1). Classification (NCBI taxonomy): domain Eukaryota; kingdom Viridiplantae; phylum Streptophyta; class Pinopsida; order Cupressales; family Taxaceae; genus Torreya; species Torreya grandis. Next base: position 803,734 of record JARHVA010006854.1, read on the forward strand.
ATTTAAAGTGTTTTAGAGAATTTAAGTTGTTTTTGATAATATTAAGGTATTCCACTACTTTAATCTCATTATGATTTCTAATTATAAATATATCAATTCCTACTCATGAATAAATATTAAGGATTTATTCTTGGATAAAGACTTTTTGAGTCATCTAACACTTGTGATGAGTCTTATTACTTATAATTTAGCCATACTCTCACTATATAATATATTTACAATGTTTTTCCAACATTTGAGTATCTTTATAACTATCATCCATCATGTTTACCAGGTAAAAATAAGGAGTTACTAAAGATTTTTATGTAAAAAAGGGTTTTGAAATGATTTTACATTCTCTTTCATGTCTGTATAGCTTAGGGGAATCTTTGGGATAGATTATTTCACCATCTCCAACAACTCTATGGGTTTAAAATAGTTAGACTCTATAAAAAAAAAGTATGTTTTGGAGATCTTGTGTAGAGGGTTTCTGATGGTTATCAAGTTGAAAACTCTCCCAGAGTTCCCCATAGATTTCACAAACACCAATCCATGAAATCAATATATGTGCACATCCAAACAATGAAAAAACCTACTCATTTTTCATATCGATCTCTTTAGTAACTCAAAAAGTTGATAATTCTTTCACTTGGTCCATATGGAGGAGAGGTGGTTGATATATCATATATGGGGTAGAATAGGTGGTCATTATTCACTTATACTTTGTGGAAATAGTTTCCTATTTAAGACCCCTAACTCTATAAAAAAATCACTAAGAGTGTAAGCGGCTTACAGTGTCTCACTCATACCTACAAGCTCAATTTTACGTTTGTATTTCCATCTTTGAGATAGATGAAGGAATAATTAATAGCTGGTTTATCCCTAAAGTTGTATTCAAAACTCTCTCCATATAGTTATCCATTCCTAGTTAGAATGCATGAGCTATTATAGGATAATAAATCTTTAGTTTGATCAATTTATGGCATGGTGGAATTGGGTTTTTGATGAATTCAATGTTTCAGTATAATGATAACATGTTTTCAAGGTTATAAAACTCAATATACATCTCTATAATTATCCATAAGTTCATTTAGTAGTCCATAAATGATTACAAATCCTAAAACCATTCACAAGCATTGTGCTTTTTCTAGGTTCTATGTGTTAGGTGAAGAATAAATGGGCAAAAGTCTTAATTTGTTGATAATTTTGAGAAAAAACAAGTTGAAAAATATATTAACAATTTTTTTACTAAATAAATTCAATTAAAACCTCGTAAGGACACCATTAGGGCTCAAAAATTCAAAGATACTATGCTTAGATACACATACGATACCTTTGTATATGCTCAAATTGAACTCCTATAGGTGCCTCTTAGAACACTAGGAATTAATTCAACTAGTGAAATAGGTTGAGATATAAACTATTATAAAAATTCAATAGATTATTAATAGAGGATAATAATTTTTTTTGGAAAGTTGATATGAGAGGTAGATACATATTGAGGGGTACACTTAGCCACACCAAATGCCTTTTCTTGAAGATACACATGGGCCTATTATAGACCTAAATGAAGAAGAGTATCATAGAGCCAAATAAAGTGTTTGAAACTACATGTGAATATTTGAAGTTATTTTAATTCCATGAATATCAAATGCAACAACAATATTTAGTAAACCTAAACTTCCACCTACCAGCTAACATTGAGAAGGGGAGTTGAAAGAGGTATGATTGTGCTTGAAACCAAAAAAGCGAGAGTCCAAGAGAAATGAAAAAGATTGGTTCAAGTTGTGTGATTGATTAAAATAAATTGTTTAATAAAGTCTCAAATTATATCAACCTCCTTGATGCATTAGTTTCTAGGACGTATTGTAGACCATCAAATTCAATCAAGTAGTCCTAGTCACCACACATAGACATATCTAGAAAAATGAAGAGTGAAAAGTTGTGTGCGATAAAAAATAGTCTTGATAAGTGTAAAAATATAAAATAGTGGTTTTGTATCCATGTTTATATCACCCAAAAATAATAAATTTTAAATGAGGATAAGAGCTAATTTAAACATGCAGTTAGGCACATTTGGTTAGCACCTATAGGTAGATTTTAGGTGAAGTTAATGAAAGGGTGTTGACCATTGATTGAATAATGAGGTCATGATAATAATGAAATAATATGTGCATAACCTATTAAATTATTTTATACTTATTATGTGGGGTCCAAAACACTCAATAAAGCATTCATGAGCCCAAAAAAGGGATATTCATAAAAGAGCCACTTAAGGGTATATTCATAAAAATGGGATAAATTATGAAAGTGTTTAGTGGGCTGCAAAGAATAAATGGTATATAAATGTTTATATAAACTATGAAAATACTATAAAAATATTCAAACCTATATTGAATAGGAATAAATGACCAAATCAAGAAAGTTGGGGTCAAAACACTAATTTCCCTACAACCCCTATATATAAGCAAGTTAGGCCAAAGGACAAGTTGGAGAGTAGAATCCTTTGGGAAAATGTTAATAGACCTGGTATGGATATCCCTAAGTCATTAAAAACTATCATATCTAATTAAATGAATTTTTGGGGTCTTAAGGCCAAAAAGGCCTTTTATTATCTTCATGATCAGTCTACCAGCGTCCAAAACCACGTTTTAAAAATCAAAACTTATAGGAGGTTTTGCATGGGGATAATTAAAATTTGAATATTTTGGGGATGTCTTTCTATTTAAATCATTTTATATCTTTTTTTGGATTCAATCCCTATAATCTATGAACAATTTTTAAGAAACCATGCTAATTAAAACTCTCCTTAAATCCTCATAATGACTTGATGGGATAAATTGATCTTATAAGTACCTCAAATGGTCGAGATTGAACTTTAAATTGAATCAATAACCTTTATGCCTCTCCTATGCCTTTAATGAGGTAGACTTATGACACGTCCCAAGGATAGATTGTATGTAAATTGCCTAAAAGTCATAGTTGCATACCTTTGTGCAAAGATTTGGCTATAGGAAAGCATTAATATCAATTCAAGACACCTGTAGAGCATGGGTACAGGTGTAAGAGTAATATATAAGTTAATTCATAAGTCTATATGAGGATGTAATAGGTTCTATGTCTTTGAGTGAAGTGAAGATGACTAATGTTATCTTGTTGATATGAGAGAATCCTAATTACAGACCCATGGAAGACTATGGATAGATTGATAGCCCTTGGAAGAACACTAATATAACTTTTTGATACTATTAAGATATTTTTTATCTCATGAATAAGTCTAATAAGGTGATTATAAGTATCTTGATCATGATATATTAGTATATCATTAAAAATCCTTAGGAGAGAGGTGTAATGAGATTGATGGGTTTCAAGTCACCTAAGGGATATGATTATCATTCCAATATCAGTATAAAATACTTATAAAAATATGAAAGGTGTAAAGAGGAATGGAATAGGGTATCTCAAGGTGAGATTGATGATCAATAATGCCACTTGTCACTCCTAGAAATAAGAATAGGCAGTTGCATAGTGAGGATGATGAGTCATCAATAATGTCGAGTGTTACTCTATACCACTCTTGATGAAGAGAATATAATTTAATATATACACATGTTGATAATAGACTCCATATCTTACCACCTACATAAATTCCTTTTGGTAACCTAAACATTCATGAGGGCACATTTGGCACAAGTCACTCTAACTCTCTCTTTCTCACTCAGTCTCAATCTCTTATATATATAAACTCATTTGGATTTGTAATGAAACCTTGAATTGAGCATGGTTAA
>JARHVA010006854.1:812500-816205 GCA_037957365.1 Torreya grandis
TACCATCTTTATGATTCATAGCTTTATCTTACTTTCACCTCTTGGATTTTTAGTTTGTGAGTTACATGGTAAGACTTATGTAGTCAACAATGCCCTTCCAATAAATACTTTCAATTTTTACTAATACATTGAGTAATTAACATACTAACCTTATGTAGGTTTTTTATTACAAAGATGATGGAATGGTCGAGGAATATTTTGCATCACTTAGAGTTATTCATAATATATCACAATAAAATTTTAAAAATATATCTACATGTCCTTATCCACATTCTAACATATTTTATGATGATGTATTCACCCAGTTATCATTACATCATATCCCTTTATATAATTTTTTATGATTGGGGTAACCCAAATGTTCTCTAGTCACTTCCATGATATCCCTATTTTTTTAATTTTTTGTCCTACAAAATTCAATTTTAAGATTGCATTCTTTTATAAGGTGAAAGTCTAGGAGTATTTAGGAACCATAGTCTTTAGTTTGTAGTATTTAGAAGCTAGGCATAATCTCTTTATTGATAGTCATATTTGACACCGATTATTATTTCATTGGAATCTATATGGAGGAGGAAAATATAAAAATCCAAATAAGTGAAAAACCATATCATAATAAAATATAATGCAAAAATGCAAATTATATATTAAAATTCAAACCACATAAAATACGTGATCTTTTTGGCACATATCATATTCTAGTTGATAGATCCAAAGTCCATTAGTGTTCAATACACTAGTATATTATGGTAGTATGTCTCATTACATTATTATCAATCAAATTCTTCCTACATTCTCATTCCACATAATTTCTCATAAAAATACCCAATATTTATAGTATATTGGTGGATCTATAATGGCTCTTGAGGAGTGGATAACACATTGTGGGAAATTATTTTATGATTTTTAATGGATTTTAGCCAACATGAAAAGATATTTATACTTCACTAGTTCACCCAAGCTTAAGTTTTCTATGTTCAGATCCCTAAGGCCATTCATGTTGAAAACTTCTAGTCTTCTCAACTTGATTTAAGTTTATTTTTCATATTAAATAAAATGTGTTTACCTTAGAGATACCCTTGTTACCCTCCCTCTTCTATCCCACCATCTCCTAAATAAGATGACTTTTCTTATATAATAGGCCATATTCTTTATTTCATATTTTTAATTCACTTTCAAACATGCTAAAAATATGATAATTTTATATTTCACATATTTAATATATAATTTTAATCTCATAGTCGTATTGATATTCTATTTTCATCATTTCACTCCCTTTTAGTAATTTTAATAGTTATGTTCTGGGACATCAGTTTTCTATTCACTATTAGTATAATATCCTATCTTATTTTTCCATTTCTTGCACTCATGTTTAACCATTATTTTAACCCATTCATTTTTTTATTTTTAAATATTTCAAATCCTTGTTTTAGTAGGAATTATATTACAATGATAATTTTACAAATATTAGATAGTTTTTTTTTCCACTTATCTTACTATGGATAAATTTCTTGGGTTTTGTAATCCTATATCAACCCTTGCTTGATGTCTTGTTAGATTTTTAATGGTTTCTCATTTTATTTATTAGATACTTTTGTATCAAATTATTATCAGTCTCATGTTTCTATTCTTTTCTAATTTTATAATAGTTTCTAATATTTTTTAAATTTACATACATTTATTCACCATCTTGCATATGTGCACGTTGAGTTTTCCCATTTTTATCCTTCTATCCTGAGGGTTTCTTAAATACAATTGTCGTGGCTTCTAAAATCAAGACTATGGTAGTTACATGAATTATTTATGTGGAAATTTATTTCAAAGTTAGCATATGTTAATTTAAATATTTCATTCATTTAACTTTAGTTGTTTTTTTCAGAATTCCTTTTTAGTTATGATATTTATTGTTGTTATTTATCTATCCCAAAGTACAATCCCATGTTAGAATATTATGATGTGTGATGATATTTATATGTGAATAGATATAAACCACACATTAAAAAATTTATTACCATATAATTATTTAGTATTTTAGGGGATTGACTATGCATCATTATCTGTTAGTTAACCCCTTAAAGGGTGCATTGGGAATGGGTTAGGATTATTTCATGTTATTTTTTGAGATATGTTTAAGTATTATTAAATAATTCCTTTATTACTAATATTATAGTATACTTTTCATTCATTTTTAGCCACTATATATTCCATTTATACATCTAGGTTTATATAGTGTGTTCCATGACTATCTCCCTCGTTACTGAAAATGAGCTCGTTGTTAATGTTCTAACTCTATATTTTTTCACCTTTAATTTATTATCTTGGATGATATAGTAATATGTTTGTTGACGTATATCTAAATGTATTATCCTTGCTAATACCATAAGCTTAGAATTTAATGTTAGCTTTGGGAATTGTAGTCACATAATAGAGACCATATTCGATCTCAGACCATTTAAAACAATCATCCTATCTACTTGAACTCGAATTTACGCTCATAATTATTAAAAAGAGGAGTTAGAGGCTTATAAAAAAAGTTGTTATAATTTAAATTATAATGTTTATTTATTATTATTTTCTTATGAAAAACACATATCAGAAGTGAAAGTGGTTATAAAACATAAGAATTACATAATAAGTAAAATAGTCAATATATGTTTGAGAGTCTTTCATTAGGTCAAAGAATTTAATATAAAAATTATAAAACCATTTTTAAAGAATTTATATCAATATTTTTTATTTAAATAACAAATAATTTATGTTCTCTTTCAAAAGATATTATATTTACCACAAATTTCAATTAGGCTTTTGGTCAAACATTTTGCATGCCTATTCTATAACTTCACATTCTCATAAAATTTATTAAGGTATTTTTTCAAAAAAATAATGTGCCTTTTGTATGATTACATAATTCCAATTTATTTTTAAAATAGTCTATGTGCCTATTATATGTTAAAAAATGGTTCTCTGGGTCATGAAATTTGAGAGTGTACCTTGAAAATGTTAGGTTGTGGAGCTAAAAGCTTCACTGATGCAAATGGTAGAGGTTGCTAAGTGTCACAGTAATCAAAGTTAGTCAGGACAACTGACATCAGTCAGCAGTAGGTCGAAAGCTGCCGACATTGGTTAGGAATTAGCTGACGTCGGTCATCTCCAGACAAACAGTGACCAACGTCGATCATCTGTGCGTTCCAAAACTGGTCTAATTTTAGACAGACAGTCAATTTGCATGTAAAGACTAATTTTAGTCTTGAGTCTACATTTCTAATTATTGTTTGGTTTGTGATCTATTTAATAGACCCATGGGGCTGTATTGTAAGGGTGAAGGATCAAAAGGACTTGTCAAGAATAAGGACAAGGGTTATTTCATGTGTAAGATCAGTTGATCTGTAGGTGTGTGTGTGTGCAAGGTCAAAGGAGATCTGTGGGGTAGCAAGATCAAGGAGATCTGCAACACAACAAGGAGCAAGATTAGGGAGATCTACTTGGAGTACTTTGAGTACTTGGTGGACTAGAAGTAGACAACAATAGTTGAGTTGATTGTCACTTACTAGTGGAAACAACAACTCAGTTATTGAGTTGATTGTGTTTGTAATTGAGAGAGAGAACTCTTGAGGGAGAATTAATGTATGCCCAAGAGGTGTGGGAAGTGTGTGATTTCTTCATTGTATTTCCTTCTGGAAGAGTGTTAATACATGATTTTATTGTCTC
>JARHVA010006855.1:7500-60000 GCA_037957365.1 Torreya grandis
TGTTATTTTGAATCCAGTGGTTTTAATTACTACCAGGGGATGGAATATTCTAATTTTATCTCAATCTTTTAGTCCAAAGTTGAGAATAACATGGGGGGTGATAGAGATAGACTAGAGTCACCATCTTGTACAGAGGTCCAGAGCATGAAATTTTTTTGGAGGAAATTATTCAAAGGAGGTATTATTAAATACATGCATAGGGTTATAGTTCATGATTCAGCCATCTCAAAGGCATTTGTGGTAGCATGTGACAAGAAAATAGTGAAAATAAGAGGGAAAATTGATGTAACTGAGGAGTTGGTAGGTGAAGTCACTAGTGTGTCCTTTGAAGGGGGGAAATCAATCAAAAACTATTTGAAGCAGTAAAAAGTCATGTAGATGTTCTTCAAAACTAATGAGAACATCAGAGTTTATGAAAAGGGTTTCTTGTGTAGTATTTTCCATGATATTATCCTAAGGTTTATCTACATATTATGAAGTATATCACCCTATAAATTAAGTATACTCTCATATTTTCACATCATTTCCTTATACTAAAGCAATTCTAATGATTCAAAATTAACTTTCCATATTTCCTTCTTAAATCCATGGAGTGCATGGATCTTGACTTCTACATAATTAATCGAATACTATCATTCACCAAGGCCTCATTCTCATGTTGGTAAAATATGGTGAGACCCATTATAGTAAGGATGTTTTACTATAAGGATCTTCTATAGAGGAGGATTCCCTTGAGGAAGACCTTACCTCAGAATACCACAACCCATTTCCCATCCTCTCCTCCATAATTTCCATCTCTAAGATCTCTATAGGGGATCTCCCATTAAAAATAACTATTATAAAACCAAAAACCCCTTGTCATGGAGGAAAGGAAATCTACATAGGTGGTAGGTAAAGGTAAGCCCCCTTATTTAAGGAGATAAGAATAAATAAGAAAATATTGGAAAGGTTTAAAATTAAATTAAATGAGGTATGGATGGGTTTGGAAGGATTGATTCAGGATGGGAACTCTATTAATAAGGGAGCCTCCAAACTGATTCAATCCTTCTCACACTTGGCTGAGGCTGAAAGCACTCCACAGAAATAGGTCATCAAAGAGGTGGATATTTTTTCCCCAAATCCCCCCTAAAATCTCCCTCCAAGTAGACATTAGAGAAGGAAATTTTGTGAAATAAACCCATATTGATCATGCCAAATGAGTATTTTGAAGTCCTATGCAACAAAACACCAGCCAAAATCACCAATAAAAGACCAACAGAGCAAATGAAGGATACCGAGATGGTTAAGGTACTTATGGAGGGTTCCTCTATATCATAAAAATTTACTTTTAATTTTTTTTTGGGTCTTCCACTTAGATATCTATCCTTTTGTTTTGATACTCTAGTTTTTATATTCTTAGCTCATGGGGCTTTATTTATTTCATCACAGTTTATTATACTTTAATTCTTGGTCCTTGTAAAACTAGGTATTTTACCTAGTAAAAAAAATGTACATAATAACTTTTATCAAATTATTTTTGCTTTGATTTTTTAACCAAGCCAAATTTTTTGATGCATATTTCATTATAGATAACAAAAATATTTTTAAAAATCAATGTTTTATTTATGCAACTTATTGAAGTAAATTGTGTCATAATTATTATTATTTTAATATTATGTTAATATTTGGTTAGTTAATGTGGAATGTTTCCAACTAATAAATATTATGAACTAAAATAATAATTATATATAACATATCAATACATCCAAATATTTATCTTTATCAAATTTATAAGTTCAAAACACAAATTATTAGGTGTGGAATATAACATAGTGTTACAATATTTCACATTCAAATCAATTTTTATATGAATTATAATATACACCAATTTCTTCCCCATAATCATAAAATTATAAAATATCAAGATGAAAGATATAAGGTCTTCTTCTATTACCTTGAGATGGGAAAAATCAAACCACCAATTACAGTTGTTGTGTTGGCACGTATAGCCTGACAGATGTGCCCTTAAGCGGCAACCACTTGTTTTATTGGCACTCAAATAGCTTAATTAAAGTTTCAACTTTGGATCTAAATATTTTGGTATGATTTTGACAATGTATAAGTGGCACTAGTATCTCTTCAAGGTTTTTCTCCTAGTTGTTCCATAATAGAAAGCCACTTTCAGAAAAGGAAATTGAAGGAAATTAAATTAGAAATCTTTTGAAAACATTCTACACAAGATGATTTAAATTTACATAACTAAAAGATGATTATACATACAAAATCATAGATCAAAATGTTTCAAAGGAAAATAATAAATTCACACACACAAACAATATATAAATTAAAAAAATACCAATAAATAAGAAACTAGACTCCCTGATCTGTGAATCTAGGCACTGTCTCATTCAAAATAGAGCTTAAATTTCTCATGTACTATAGATGATTTAATATTTAAAACTAATTTCTTTTAATAATAATTTTTTTATTTCTAAGCTAAAAAATCATAAAAATACTCCCCACCCTTCTCTATTTTTTTAAACTTTGACTTTAATCTATTTTCTAGCTAGCTAAGTTAATGTCTTATAACATGATGTCTTCTTGATATATATTAAATATGGGTTCCTATTAAAAATATTACTTAAATATTTGAGTTAAAAACATAATATATGTGTTTTTAAACATTTAATTAGTTAAAATAATAAAATAATAAGCTACAACAATAAGAGAATTAATTCACAACCATAATAGAAGGGAAGAAATAATATAATATTCTAGTTTATTCATCCCTAAATTTATGGTATCATATCTTATCCTTAAATAATAGGATGTCATTATCTCCATAAATGATCTAACTATCCTATTCAATAATATAGATCTGAATTAGTTGTTGCCAATACTCACACATAATTCAGTGGCTACACGTGGAACCAATCAAAGGCTAAAAGACATAAAAATGTTTAAATTTTTCCCTATTATGGTTGTGGGTGTCTCAAATATTTTAAATTTAAATTATTATTATTAAATAAACATAATAAAACAATTAAAATATTCTATTTATCTATACATCATTAACTTATATCACAACAATAAACATATGCAACATGGATCGAAATATGAATAAAGGTATGCTTGAGGGATATTAAAATGGCCAAAATATAATTATTTTATGATAATACTATATGGTACGAGCGCTATTTATTTTCTACATCACCTTGCCCACAATAATGATAAGAAATAATGGGGCAAGAAGAGCCCAATTAGTGGAAACATTGATCCATATCCACCCCAACTCAAATAATGACAATATCTAAACCAGATTAACCTTCCAATTTGTGTCGAATCATGTGTATTCAAACATATACAACAAAATGAATCTGATGTGTACATTATTTTAATAAAAATGACAATACATTAAATGAAGTATGCTTGTAAAACAAAAGTTCCATCTCAAACCATAAGAAATAATTAAAGAAAAGGATTTCAATCATTTACTCAATTCTAATGAAATAATATTTTTACATAACCAAAATAATTATTTTTAATTACACAAAAAAATTAGATATATATAATTCATTTCTTTTTATGTATGAAAATCAATACTTATTTGTCATATCAACTAAGTTCACAACCAGTACTCAATATCAAGTATATAATCATAATATTTATATGTAATAGATTCCACATCTGTAAAAACATATCACATTTTTGTCTTATTTAAGTGGTTATACCAATCTTTCATATTTATTTTAGATGATGAAATTGAAAATATTCATCATATATATCACTTTTGATTTCTACCTACCCAGTGAATTCCTAAATTTATTTTCTACATTAATATTATTAAGATACGGCATATGACAAAACATAATTTTGATCCTAAGATATCCATCTAAATATATCATAATGTTTACCATTAACATATTACGACTAACCCATCCATATAATTAATTATCATATGTATTATTGTCCTTCACTATACTCAATGTAAAAAGATTACCATATTTCTCCATGTGCTAGGTATTTTCCCTATAATCATATAAATAGATTATGTCAAGCTACCATGGTCTCCCCAAAAGTAAAAGTTGCACATCCATTGGTATGATGTCATATCAACTTCATATTTTTATGTGCCTATTTGAAATTTCACTAGGAACTATTCATTAAACAATAAATGATGGTAGTTTTGTATCTATGACACTTTATAATGGTTATGATGCACTACCTTATTTAACCCCAACTTTTCTGCCATTTCACAAGAAACGAAGTTATTGATGTTTCCACTCTCTAGAATCACGTTACAACACTATCCTCAAAACCATTTGGAAGACATTATTTATTGTTAGGTTGTGGAGCTAAAAGCTTCACTGATGCAAACAGGGGAGGAGGTTGCAGAGGTTGCAGAGGATTATTGAGTTGCAGAACGAGTTATAGGGCAATCGACGTCGATCTAATCAACCCACATCGATCATATTATAGTGCAAAAGCAACCGACGTTGGTTATAAGTCAGCTGACATCAGTCAGGAAGGAGCCAATGTCGGCAACCTATGTGTGCATATAGTTTGCATGTGGGTTCCGAACAGGTCTATTTTTGGACAGGGAGTTTGCATGTAAAGGCTAATTATAGTCTTAGAGTTGTGAGTCTAATTATTGTAGTTAAGAAAGTCTAATTATTGTATGCATGAGATCTATATAATAGACTCATGGGCTATATTGTAAATGTGTGCTAGAGAGTAAGAGAGCAGAAATTAGCTCCTTCAGAGAGAAGAGAGCATGGTGTGTTCCTCCTAGTTCCAAAGGGGTGCTGAGTGTGTATGATCTTGGAGAGTTGCAAGTGTGCAAGTTTTGGTAGAAGATCCACTGGGGTACTGGTTGAAGAATCATGAGGACTTGGTGAGGCAAGGACAAGGGTTCTTCAGGGTGTAGAGATATCTACATGGTAAGTAAGGTCTGTTGATTTTCAGGTGGCAACAAGGAAAGGGAGATCTACTTGGAGTACGGTTGTGTGCTTGGTGTACTGGTAGCATTGTTATTGACAGGTGGAGGTGAACAAAAACTCTGTGTTTGAGTTGTTTGTTGTGACCAATATTGAGAGAGGAAAGTGTTGGAGGAGAATTACAAGTGAACCCTAGAAGTGTGGGAGCTCTAGAGGTGTGGGAAGAAGAAGTGTGGCATCTTCTTTATTGTATTTCCTTCTGTATGAATATTATTACAATTGTGTATTGTCTCTCATATCCTTTGTTGTTTCATATTTCTAGTTACTTATTCATTCTAGTTAAATTCCATGTTTAGTTGCTTACACAGAGGTAATCATAATGTGCTCTAATTGAGGAGCAAGATCCTGACAAGTTGGTATCAGAACTGTTTGTTGTTATAGGTGCCTGACAATTGGTATCAGAGCTTTTGGTTGGGTTGACTAATAGGTGGTTTAGATTTGGTTAGTGTGTGTTGATTACAGGGTACTCGTAGGGGTTTCAAATTGAGTGGGAGTATAGCAATGGCAGAAGAAAGTAAGCTATGAATGGAGAAACTAAATAGCACGAATGGTCAGATTGAAGGAAAGAAAGAGCAGGTAAAGGAAGATTGTTGGTCGGTAGAAGATCAGCGTGTAGAAGCAGATGTTGCAGGTGATGTTGCACAGGTTTCTCTGGATAAAGTAGAATCTTGGTTTATAGATTCTATTGCCTCTTTCCATGCAGCCCGAAATAAAGCATCTTTTCATGGGTATGTCTTTGGAGACTTTGGAGAGATTTATTTAGGGGTTAGTGAGCCTTGTCAAATTATTGAAGAAGGGGAAGTGAAACTAAAATTGCAGATGGGTAACACATGGGTGTTGAAGAAGGTCATGTAGGTACCAGTCTTGGAGATGAATCTAATTTCTTCAAGAAAGTTGGGTGATGAGAGATGCACAGTAACTCTCACAGCGGATGCACTTGAATTAGATGGTGGTAAGAAAGTAGGTATCCTTTATCTATCTACTTATATTACTGATTCACCTTTTGTTATAGAGATGTGGCTTTGTAGGCTTGGTTACATATGTAAGAAGGGAATGCATGTTCTTAAGTATAAGACAGATGTTTTTGACAAACTTAAGAACTGGAAAGCTTTGGTGTTTATGGAGGAGATGACAGACAGAGATCAGCTGAGGGGACTAAATTATTCTGAGCAGGGCTGTATGGACAAGGGTTTTATCCAAAAGGAGCTCGCAGGTAAAAAGTCATCACTCACAAGAAAACACAGGTACTGGCATCAGTCAAGAGGAATCGACGTCAAACAGACAGGCACCGACGTGGTCATGTGCAGATCAGTAGAGTCAGTGGTGTCAGGCAGGTTAAGACTAACGTCGATCAGACAGTAATTGATGTCAGCAATAGGAAGACTGACATCAGTCAGATAGGAACTGATGTCGATAGAAGGGACACTGGCATCAACTAGGGAAATAATGTCGGTAGTAAGGGTCAGTGTAGGGAACTGACATCATTCGGGTGTAGACTGGGAGATGGCCAAGATCGGTCACTGGAACGGATATTGGGCAGACAACACACTGTCAAGGAGTCTCAAATGCCCATATGGAGGATTGAAAGGGTAAGTGAACCTCATATTTGTTGTTCACCTTCTTTATTATTGCTTACTGATGGTCAAGAACTAGGGAGACGTGAAGAGGTAATGCAGGTAGAATCCAAAAATAGTGGGAGCTTAGCATGGATGAGGAATGTGACTCCTTGGAGAAGAACCAAATAGGAGTTTGTTGGTGGAGTTGTCAGCTAGAAAAAAACACTTATAGATGGATGGATTCCCAAGTTAAAGAAGAGAATGGATGGATATGTGAGATGGAAGGCCAGGGTACATGGTCTTGAGGAAGCTACAGGACAATGGTACAGGTTTTGACAAGTGTATGACAAAGCAGGGCTTTAGTCAATGTCAGTGTAATCATTATGTTTGTCTTACCAGGGTGGATGATGATTGTGACATTATCCTATTACTGTATGTGGATGGTATGCTTGGAGCAGGTTCGTACATACATGGATTTGCTGAGCTAAGGGTAAGGTTAGTTCAGAGGTATGTCATGGAGAATTTGGGAGCAGTAAAATTCTTTGGCATAAGAGACATGGAATATCACAGGTTGATTTTGTCTCTAGTGGGAGCTGATGTGAAGAAGGTGTTGGCAAGGTTCAAGATGCAGGATGCAGAACCGATAAGCACACTAAGGGCTAGACAGCTTAGAATAGTGTTCAAAATCACGTAAGGTCTAGTAGACCTAAGTTTTCCCAAGCAGTGGGAGTTGTCAGAGAGTTTGGAGCCAATTTGGGGAAGGTGGATTCTTAGGTATCTGAGAGGGATCAGCAGCAGGGATTCATGCTATGCAGGGTCAAGGACTTCACTACATGGATATGTAGGTTTAGATGTGGCAGCTTACTTGGATGATAAGAGGTGAACCAGAGGGTGTGTGGTGGTTGGTCTTCAGTATTGAGCTTGAAGAGGGATACAAGCTAGGAAAGAAATTAGATGGTGTATAGGTACAGGTACAGTGCAACTATTTATCTCTAAGTGGGAGATTGTTAGGTTGTGGAGCTAAAATCTTCACTGATGCAAATAGGGGAGGAGGTTGTTGAGGTTGCAAAGGATTGCTGAGTTGTAAAACGAGTTGCAGGGCAATCGACATCAGTCATATTACAGTGCAAAAGCAACCAACGTCGGTTATAAGTTGGCCAACATCGATCAGGAAGGAGCCGACATCGGCAACCTGTGTGTGCATGTAGTTTGCATGCGGGTTTCAGATAGGTCTATTTTTGGATAGGGAGTTTACATGTAAAGGCTAATTATAGTCTTAGAGTTGTGAGTCTAATTATTGTAATTAAGAAAGTCTAATTATTGTATGCATGAGATCTATATAATCGACTCATGGGCTGTATTGTAAATGTGTGCTAGAGAGTAAGAGAGTAGAAATTAGCTCATTCAGAGAGAAGAGAACATGGTGTGTTCCTCCTAGTTCCAAAGGGGTACTGAGTGTGTATGATCTTGGAGAGTTGTAGGTGTGCAAGTTTTGGTAGAAGATCCACCAAGGTACTGGATGAAGAATCATGAGGACTTGGTGAGGCAAGGACAAGGGTTCTTCAGGGTGTAGAGATATCTACATGGTAAGTAAGGTCTGTTGATTTTCAAGTAGCAGGAAGGAAAGGGAGATCTACTTGGAGTATGGTTGTGTGCTTAGTGTACTGGCAACATTTTTACTGACTGGTGGAGGTGAACAATAACTCTGTGTTTGAGTTGTTTTTTGTGACCTGTATTGAGAGAGGAAAGTGTTGGAAGAGAATTACAGGTGAACCCTAGAAGTGTGGGAGCTCTAGAGGTGTGGGAAGAAGAAGTGTGGCATCTTCTTTATTGTATTTCCTTCTGTATGAATATTAATACAATTGTGTATTGTCTCTCATATCCTGTGTTGTTTCATATTTCTAGTTACTTATTCATTCTAGTTAAATTTTGTGTTTAGTTGCTTACACAGAGGTAATCATATTGTGCTCTAATTGAGGAGCAAGATCTTGACAAGTTGGTATCAGAATTGTTTGTTGTTCTAGGTGCCTGACATTTATTATGTTGGTTCACTATATTATTTCCTTCAACAAAACCCTCTCATCATGAGTGTCTCTCCATGTTCCAGGTCCTTAAATGGTTTTAGAGATATAATTGAATCTTTATCTCGATATGAAACATGCATGTTGATATTAATCCTTATGTCATTTTTCACTTTTCAAATAAAATGACTCATATATTTTATGTTGATCCTATACAATTCTAAAACATGTTCCAAAAAATCCTTTTCCCATTCCTCTACAAAATATTTTAATCCCTATTTATAGGAAACATCCAATCCTATGTGTATAACTATGTTATCTCCCTCATGCATAACCTTTCTCCTATACATATATGTGACATCATACAACACTTTATTCTCCTTGACATTTTTTTATAGATTACTCCAATAGGGTTTTGTCCTCCTCTACCTCCATGTGCGAACTATACTCTCCTTCATATAGTATTCTACTATCTATGGGAAAAGGTCTCCTTATATTTAAACATGAATTAATAATCTTCCTCCATAGGTTTTATACTTACCATACTCAACTCTTTTTTGACACCAAGTCTCAACTCATTTTAATATCTTACTAATTTATTTTGATCTATTTCACTATTTCTATGTTTTATTTTAATCTTGTAAAATTCATGTTTATAGTCCTCAACACTAAAATACATTTTCCAAAAGTATTGTAAATTTGTTAATAACACTAGCTATTAATCTCCAAGTATGAATTTCCCTTTCATCTTAGTGACCATTTTTTCCCATTTTAAGATCTTATCTTTCCCTATTCTTTTTATTCCTATTTACATCAAAAAATTCATTCCACTGAAGAGTTGTGTGACCCTTTGAATTAGTTTGAGCAACCTTAACTCTCTTTGGATCAAATAAATTTATGGAGAGTCCAAACTTATGGAGGCCATAACTTTTGATCCATAGCTTTATCTAAGATATTATTTGTACTAAAATGACTATCTATAAAGTTTAAATTTATTTAAATGCCTCCCTATATACATAGGCCTATTTTCCAAACTTTTAGAGGTCATACATGATCATATGAGGGTTCAAAACTAAATTTTAATAATTTTGTAGGGGTTTTTCTATTTTTAGAACTAGCAGATTTTTTTAGGTTGACATGAAATTTAGGTCAAATTCAGCTGTTAGGTTAATTTTAATGTTTAGGAGATATGTGGAGATTTTTAAATCTTCTCAAATTTGCATGTGAAACTTACTAAAAATACCAGCTACTAAAAAAAGCAAGTCACTTTCTCTTTTAGGATTTTTGAGTTTTGAATGTCAAATCCAATTTTGAGTTGAGTTTTATTTATGATCTTGTATTTAATCATTTTATTCAATACATATGAATCAATATATATTATTATTTCAAAAATTTGTGTACTATGCCTATTGATTTTTTTGCCTTGATATTATTTGAGTTCATTATTTAGAATCAAATCACTTTTGCTTCTTAGATGTGTAAGAGATGGTGAGAGGATGAGTAGTAATTACTCAAATAAACAAGACTATGTAATAGCTACAAAGACAAGTAAAATAATCAACTATATTATGGTAAATCAAAGATAAATAACAATGAAATATGAATTAGAGGAAGAATTAGATCATGAAGATGAAATTCAACAAGAGGAGGAACAATAGGAACAACCCAATCAAAGGAAGGAAGGAATAAAGGTTGATGTTCTATAGTATGGAGGAAGTTTAAATCCAAAGGTGTTGATAGATTATATGAATATCATGGATATTTTTTTCAAGTGGAAAATTTTGAGAGAAGATAAGAAAGGAAAGTTTAAATGTAATAAATTGAAGGGTCATGCAATTATTCGGTGGGATCACCTATAGAAATATTGACAAAGAAAAGATAAATAAATTACTAACCCATGGAAAAAAATGGAGAAGCTGAGGGAGAAATTTCTTCCTATGGATCATGCATAAACCCTATATAGAAGATTCTATAATTCAAGATAAAAGGATTACATTATATTGGAGTATATAAATGAGTCTTACAATAGTGGGGCATGACAAAATAGAATAGCACATGGTTTTAAGGTATGTAAATGGTTTAAATTTTTATATTAAATATGAATTGAGCATGAATAGATTACTTTTCATGAACAAGGCTTACCAATTAGATTTGAAAATAGAAAGAAAAAATTGATAGAATTTCACAAGCTCATCTAATATTAGGAAAAAAAGAGCACAATCCCCTCTAATACGAGGATGAGGTTGATTAAATACCAATAGGTGGGTTTAATACCACTAGAGGAGAATCATCACGTGGTGCAAAAAATCAAGAAAATAATAGACAAGGGTTTCAAATCTAGTAAAGATGAAGAGGATTTTAGAGAGGATAAGGCTATGGTGGTGTTAAAGGATGGTTTCAATATCAACACAGGTCCTATAATTCTTACATATCTAGATAATAAATACATAGAGAGTATGAGTGTCTACACTACGAAGATCAAGAAATGAGGAAATACGATTGCCCAAGGGTGAATTTAGTTGAGGATAATACATAAGATAAAAATACTATATTTCGAATAGTAGATATTGGGAAAAGTCTCATGATGAGGATGTCAATGATTATTCCATTGAAATAATAGGTTTAAAATAAATAAGGTGGTGATTCATGGCTTTGGAAAAATAATTTTCAACCAAGGTACACTTCAGGAGGTAAGATATGTAAAGTAATTATAGATGGTGGTAGTTGTCAAATATGGTTTCTAAGGATGTGATTGAGAAGATAAGTTTATATTGTGAAAAACATCATAATACTTATAGTATTTCATGGTTTAAGAAATGGAATAAAGTTACAATATGTAAAATATTCTTAATAAGTTTTCTATAGAAAAAAATTACAAGCATGAAATATGGTTTGATGTTATACTAGTGGATGCGTGTCATGTGATACTGGGAAGAACATGGTAGTTTGACAGAAAAGTAATTCATAATTGAGAAAATAACACATATAATTCGTATAAATTTTGTACAAAGGCTTTTTTATTATTTATTTAAGAATAAGGGTAGGCTGAAATCATGTTTCCCACAAAAAAAATTATCAAAGACATGAAGATGACAAGTTATTGTTATGCATGTTAGTAGTGATGAAAAAGGCCCTAAAGTGGTGAAAATATAATCAGAATTAATAATAGTGTTAAAATAATATCATATGTTATACCTAATGAGTTATCATATGGTTTACCACCAAAGAGAGACATTAAACACCATATTGATATGATTCTAGGATCAACTCTACCCAATCAAATAGCTTACATGATGAGTCCAATAAAACATGCATAATTAAATAAATAGGTTATTGAATTGGTAATGAAGGGGGTAGTAAGAGAGAGCATGATTCCATGTAAAATATCATCATTTCTCATTCTAAGTAAATATGGAGGATGGAGAATTTGTTTGGATAGTAAATCCATGAATAAAATTACCATCAAATGCATATTTCGTATACCTCTTTTAGATGATATGATGGATGTGCTTTTAGGAGAAAGATACTTTATTAAAATTGATCTAAGGAGTGTTTAATATCATATTTATATTTGTGAAGGATATGAATGGAAAAAAAACATTTAATACTAAGGACATCTTATATGAGTGGTTGGTGATGACATTCAAATTATCTAATGCACCCAACACATTTTTGAGGGTGATGAACATAGTGCTACAAGATTAGATTGGTAAGTTGGTGGTGGTTTATTTTTATGATATTTTTATATTCTCTAAGAATAAATAAGAACACTTAATAAAGTTGAGAATGGTATTATAAATATTAATAAAGGATAAACTCTATGAAAATTTGAAGAAGCATAGGTTTATGCAGCATAATTTGTTATTTTTGGCATTTATAGTTTCAATAGATGGTGTAATAATGGATGAGAAAAAGGTAAAGGTAATTTTCATGTTGTCTATTCAAAATAACATCATAGAGGTAAGATTTTTCCATGGTTTAGTAAATTTTTATATAATTTTTATTAAGAATTTTAGTAGTATTATTGCACCAATAATATATTACATGAGAGGAAAATAATTTGTGTGGACAAGAGAAACAACATAAAGCATTGAATTTTTTAATAATAAGATTATAGAAAAATTCATTTTAGCATTATCAAATTTTACAAAAGTGTTTGAGGTTGATTGTGATGCTTCACATGTGGGAATTAGCGTTGTGTTGAGTCAACAAGGAAATCCAATAACATATTTCAGTGAGAAATTAAATGAGGTAATAAATACTTAATATACATATGGTGTTTATTTTTATTCCATAATAAAATATTTGATGCATTGGAGTCATTATTTGGGGCCTAAGGAGTTTATACTATTTATTGATCATGAGGATTTAATGTATATGAAAACTCAAAAGAAGTTAAATAGTAGAGATGCAAAGTGGATGTATTTATTGCATGGATATACATTTATGTTCAAGCATAAATAAGGAAAGCAAAACTAGGTAGTTAATTATTTAAGTAGTACAGTGGTGTTGTTATCTATAATGATGAGTGAAGTAGTTGGGTTTCAAATTGTTAAAGAATTAAATGATATTGATCTAGATTTTGGAAATATAGTTGAGAAATGTAGGTATCAATTAGTGGGTGAGACAAGTACTATTCATGATGAGTACCTTATATAATATGGTTATCTCTTCAAAGGAAATAAATTATGTATTCTAGTTGGGTCTCTATGAGACAATATTATAAGAGAGCTACATAGTGGTAGTTTGGCTCAACATTTTGGTAAGAGAAGACAATAGATTTAGTGGATGAGATGTATTTTTTTACAAATACTAAGAGAGATGTGACTAGATATGTTATAAGGTGCATGATATGTCATGTGGCTAAAGGACATGCACAAAATATAGGGTTTTACATGCCACTACCAATTCTAAGAGGACCATGGACAGATTTGAGTATGTAATTTTTGTTGGGGTTAGAAAACACACAAATAGGTAATGATTCAATTTTTTCTATTATAGTTATGGTTTCTAAAATGGTTCATTTTATTGCATGTAATAAAACCAATGATGTCACTAGAGTTATGAAACCAGTTTTGAAGGATGTTGTGAGATTCTATGATGTTCTATAAACCATTACATTAGATATGGACACGTAATTTCTAATTCATTTTTAGAATAATTTATGGAATAATATGGATCTAATATACATTTTATTAATGAATACAACCCATAAATATATTGACAAATAGAATTTGAAAATACGAGGTCAGAATTTTTTTCGAGATGCATAGTTAGAGAGAAGCCCAAGAAATGGAACTTAGATTTAGCACATGTTGAGTTTAGATATAATAGTGTAGTGAATAGATAAATTAAAAAAATCAACATTTTATATTTTTTTATGGGAAAAATCCTATGGTTATCTTAAATTTTGTATAGTTATAATTTTCATAATGTGTTAGTGATGATGCAAAAGCATTTGTAGAGCATATAAAATAGTTGTAAGAAGAAGTGATGAAAAAGCTAAAGGAAAGTAATGAAAAATATGAAGTAAAATTAATTTTTATAATAAGTTAAAAATTAATTGAAAAATAATATTTATTGATGGTTTACTTGAAGAAATAAATATTGACAACATGCACATACAACAAGTTGAAGTGTAGGAAGATTGGTCTATATAGAATTATGAAGAAAACTGATGACAATTTTTATGAGGTGAGTTTACAATAAAATTTTATCTTTATGATATTTAATTTTTTATATTTATATTATTTAAATAGGGAAGATGTTAAATGAAAGTAATATGAAGAAGTAGATTCATAACAATATGTAGCAAAGAAGAAGAAATAAAAGATAGTGTAGGTTCTGGATAAGAAGATAGTGAACACAAGGCAAGGAAGTTATAGCAGGTATTTGGTATAGTAGAAAGGATTATACAAAGAAGGCAATACTTGTATTTTAGAATTGGATATAAATAATAGTGACAATAATAAATGGTATGAGTATAATTAGTGAAACTCATAGGAGTTGTTTTTAACCATAGGAGAATGATGTGGAGTCCAAATTTATGAAGGCCATAAATTTTGATCTGTAACTCTATTTAAAATATAATTTGCACCAAAACACCATCTTAAATTTTTAAATTCATCCATAAACCACTGCATCTAATTATAGACATTTTTATAAGTTCTCAAATACCATATGTGACAATATGAGAGTCTAAAACTCGATTTTAATATTTTTTCAATATTTTTCTATTTTTAGAATTAAAATATTTATGTAATCAAAACATGTACTAGGTTAATTTTAGTTTTTAGGAGATATGTGGATATTTTTAAAGGTGCTCTATCTTGCATGTGAAACTTACTAAAAATAGCATGTTGAGTACTTTATTTCTTGATTTACAAATTTTGCATGTCAATTCCAATATATTTTTAGGTTTATCTATAATCTTGTATTTAATTATTTTATTTATTCAATATAAAACAATACAAATTCTTATTTAGTAATTTATGTGTATTATGCCTATTATTTTTTTGCTTTGATAATATTCAGGTTCATTATATACCATCAAACTAAAAATATTACTCAATATCTATTAGCCAATGTATAATTAATTTAGGGTTTAAAGTTATTCAAATGTAGAGAACACTCTTCTATGTGCCTCTAAAAATACTTGAGATATCTCTAAGGTCTACCTTCTCATACATCTATTTATAGTTCTTTTTCTTGATCATTATCCTCACATTTAGATCTTGGTTTCTCTTCTTCAACATTAGTCTGGTCACCTCTTAGGGGAAACCCACTTCTTCTGTATCCTTTTATAATATCCAATCTATTTTTCATAATCCTCAACATGTTTAAAACTTATTCTTGTCAGTAACAATGTATTTTAAATAAATTTTGAATAAATTGTTTATCAACATGTTTTGAATCACACCTCATGATGTATTATCAAGATGAATTTTTTTTTAAATATCTTATTATTGTAGTCATTCAATCAAATTTTATGTTATATATCCATGTATACCAACCATTTTACTTGGAGGCATCTTGACACTAGTCTACCAAACCCTACTACTATAATATTTCAAATGATAATCAGGGATACTTTTAAGATTGGACCCATAAAAATTACTACAAAATCTTGGTGAATTCTAGAGTTTAGGGATAACTCCAATAGATAATCTTTGTCAAAATTCCCACAAAGTTATAAAATGATTGGAAAATTTTATTAGGTCTTTTAAAAAATTGATAAACATCTCATGAATTAAATGTCATATTCCAATCAATAAATAAGGGCATACCATGTCTCATATATACTTTTAGTTATCAAAGAGACATCAAGTTTTAATGTAAAAATCCTCTTTACTTAGATAAATTTGTTCATATAAATATATTTATAATGTACCATGTCCCATCTAGTTAATATCAATGCTAATAAATACAACTTATTAAAGTAATTTTAATGCTAATGGTTTTTATTTGGAGTGAGATAAGATTTTTTAATTGAGGTTAGGATAATAAAATGAATGGTATTATTGAAAATATCTATCATCAGTTATAAAGAATCATACGGATGATTGCTTTTTGATATTTTCTTCTCTTATTAACATTTTTATACTCTAGTGCTTACTACTTACTATCTATAAGATTTGGGGTGTATTTTTAATGCCATGTAAATTATGGGTTCTTATTGGTACTATTGATTTCCTTAGCACTTAAATTTTTTTTGAGGTACATAATTAATAAGGATTATTGGAATGGTTATTAGTCATTTTCATTTCATCATATAATAAGTTTGTTTTAATATATGTTTGTTGATACATATACCTTCGGTTTTATAATCTCTATATAAAAAGCAATGGGTTGATATCGATTACTATGATTTTTAACTCACCCACACTAGAAAAAGATCTAAGAATCTATAAAATTTATTCAAAATCTATGAACATGATTTTTTTATAGATACTAGCTTTTAAATTAGAGACTTGATAAGTTGTCGATCATAATAGGAGACCCAGTCTCCAAATTTTAAGACACCATAAACCTGAATATGTCTGTTAGAGTCCATGGAATCCATAGATAAATAAATCCCAACCCTAAAGATAAAATATTAAAAACAAATTCTAATGGAAAAAAAATAGATTACATTATAATAAACCAATCAACAATCCCCTTCAAAATTCTACCATAAACTGCATCCTCAAAAAATTTCCCTCTAACTGCTAGTATGTGTCTACCCCTATTAGAAAGTAATGAATCCAATGTCCATTGGGTGCATCTATTATTGAATTTTATTGCATAAATTTTTAGCATTTTTAATTCAGTTTCTTCCTCATTTCCCTTTCTTTCTATATTTTGGAGTCTTCAAGCCACAAGGACACTATGCAATAGACAAAACCACTCTTGAGGCCAACTCCTCTCCTTCTTCCTAGAAAGATCTTCACTTTGATGAGACCCTTTATCTAGTAGAGGCTATTTATTTGGTGATCCATATCGAAGGAACTTCACCACCAGCTTTTTAAATATTATAAATGGTTGACCTACTCGCATAGATTACACACCTTGAGTTGGTTCAAGTTTTTCAAATTTTTGATCATTTTCCTACACATCTTGAGGAATAATAAAAGATGGATATACCTTATCAAAAGAATGTTTTAAATGAAAATGCAAATTACAAACAAAATCTCTATTGCGGTAGCCAATATTTCTAAGCCACTTCTTCAAAATGGTTGTTTTCACACCAATAAAATGCTTCTCTAGACAAGAAGCTATTTTGTGATCAGACTGATTGAAACTAAAACACCTAAAGTGTAAGAATTCATAATTAATAAATTGATTCCACACTCCATGGGAGGTCGATATATGGATTGATTGATGTAATGATTTGTAAATAACTAACAAAACACATACCCAAAAAAACTCTGTTGGAATTCTAAGACTTCATCAATTTTAACAAAAACACCAATATTCTCAACTAGCTTCTTGAAAATCCCATGATCATGAAGAGATATGCGAAAGTTATAAAACCTTACCCAAACCATAGATTAAGAAATGATAGCAGAAGATGGATAAAAAAAAAGAGAACTGAGGACACATAAATACTCCTATTTGTCAAAAAAATAAGGCCCATTCTCCCACATAAAATCCCTATCACTCATTGAATGAAACAAAATAAGAAAGAAAGAATTGGAAAAAAATGGTAAGGATGGAACATTAATATTAGAACATGTGGTTTTGATCCATTTTAAAAGCTCATCCCCTAAAGGTCACTTCCCAAAACATATATCAACTAGGGAATTACTACCTCTTTCCAAACTGATGGTAGAAATCTCCTCATCTATAATACACAAAAAAATATGATTACTACAAAAAATCAATGAAACATCTCTAAAATAGGCCAATTCAACATCATCCTTCACTTGAGAAGTTGATTATGTTCTCTACTCGGGTCTATACATCACCCCCACTCCCTCCACAAAGGTCTCTGCCACTTGAATCTGAGTTCTTGAGATTAAACAAGGAATAAATCCAGGAAGAATCTTATGTATAGTGTTTTCATAAAAATCCCCTCAGGAATGAAAAAGATTATAAATATTCTTATAGTTGGAAAAAACCATTGATCTATTAGAAACCCTATTTTTTCCCTTATTAACATCAATAGACTTATGTTTTGGATAAAAACTATCTTTGACACAAATCTTCTTCACCTAAAAAAACACTAGCCCTAAACTTGGATACTGAGATAGGCTACAAAGATTTTTCTACCTTGATACAAATAATACATGGCCTATGTCTTTTCTATTGACATTACCTCTCCTTCCCACAGTGTTGGATATCCCTAAGAATTGATATATTTCATAACAAGGATAACCTCCTTCACATGCATTCACACTATTTGTTGGCTACTCCAATTATTCCACCATCATCGACTATTGCTCCTCCTCCATCCCTTGATTGAACTCCATTGGAGCCTATTTTCTCATGATTACTCTATCTCTATCAAATCCCCTATGAACATAATTTATGATGATGTTGTTATTGATCATTTTAAAAGTATAATGAATAAGCTAATGATTCACTTTACTTAATTTTTTTCATGATATTTTATGTCATTTTTAAAAATTATTAAATGATTATCTTATAATGTGGTTAATCATTTTCCAAAATCCATGCTCTATTTTCATTTGTTAAAATGGAAAAGTGTCCAAAGTAATGCTATGCATGACTAAGATGATTTTTCTTCACTACTTACACATCATTATATATTTAATTTTTTTAATTTTATTTACTTCAACATTATTATAATTATTTTTTGTATATAAACATATAGAGTAACAATAATCCAAATAATTAATGAGTCCAACTTGGATAAAATTATTAGTACAAAATTTACAAGTTATATATCAATAAATGACTAGAGGAAATTTTTAATTAGCAATCAATTTCCTATTTAAAGAAAATAAATTTATTAGCATAGTGTAAATTTATTCAAATTTTTAATAAGATAGAAAAATAGGGTAGCACAAAAATGGAAAAGCTAAGGGTGTAACAATATTTGAAATAACCCAAAAAATCCTAGGATTTACTAAATTATAGAGAACACAAAATCACTACGTGCAAGACCCGCACACAAATTGGGGTAAAGAGACAACATACAAAAAGGTCTCACACTCATGTGCTTTCAATAAATAATTTATTAGGTGGAAGTGAGAATTTAAATAGAATTAACACATTGTCAAAGGGTTTTATTTGAGAGATCTTCATAAAAATGGAAGATCTAATTTGGGGCATATTGGTGTGTGCATACACAACAATATACACCAAACTCTATACTCAATGTAGAAACCCCTCATAGGATCATTTAATAGTTTGATAATTCTATTTAAGCATCATGGTCTCGTAAGAGAATCAAGTTGAAGGTTTGGAAGGTAAAACTATGGCTTCACAAATCCACCATAATGGCATATACAATAGCCATGAAAATTTTGGTATAACACCCCAGAGTCCATCTCAAGTTAGACCTTAGTATAAGAGACAATGTTAATGTAATCACTCAAGTGAACATCAAATCACTATGATCCAACTAGCCATGACATATAGGCACACATAGGAGCACAGTATGTATACAACTAGCCATTACTTGGGAAGAGGAATCCCAAACATAAACATATTATAAGGATACACATTGGTTTTCCTTATGGGACACCAATCAAGTCCTTTGTTTATTTACCAAATGTTTTGACCATAACATCATTGGTGGCATTAGTCAATAAATTATACATGGCTTTCCTCTATATATATGGGGTTGATCAATACACCATTTTTCACATTTAACATCTTCAAATTATGAACAATTGATATTTTCAATGATTGGCAAAAGGGAATAATATCTCTATCCACATCATGTTAACCAAATGAAAAATAGTCTTTTAAATATCAATTTAAAAATCATTCTTCCATGTGAAACATAACCTCAAATGCATGCCAAGACTGAACACAAGATTGATAATAGGTTCACAAACCATAATGAAATACCCATTAAGGAAGTTATGATTATTATTGCATCAAATTAGATAATTCCACAAAATCTTCCAATTCTATTTTCCACAATTTCATTGCTTAAGAAATAGAAATTCAAAATGAGTTTCATCTATGGTGTTTAATGGTAGCCATCAGTATCAAGACCGACACCCATCATGGCTCAATATAACCTTTGGAACATAAAGTGAATATGTATTAAAAAACTTGCTAGCAAGGAAAATTTATTTAGACACAACAATTTATCCTAAGTCCCATATATATGAGAGATAAGTAATTAAATTAAATTACATAGGTTGTCCATACAATTAAGTGAATCATCATATATGCTGAAATAAGGTATTCAAGGAAATTTTAAAAATTACTCCCAACTATGCTAGGTGATAACTTTTATTTCCAGCATTAAATAAGGTGGAGTAATCACCAAAAAACTCAACCAAGGTAATCAATGTCAGAATATGTAACCATTGCTTATAATAATAACTTCCAGTTAATTTAGTATCATTACAACATTTAACAATATTAACATTCTAGCCTACGTAATTATCTGAGACTCAAAACACTTTTATGAATTTAAACTATCTATGTAATAATATGTACTTAAGGAAAAAATTATAATATTGTCATACACACTAAGAAGGAAACAACACTTCTCACTTGAAATCTAATCATTTCGATTAATAAAATAAAGTACACACTATTCATGAAATAACAAGAAAATCATGTCATAGTATTTAACTCTTAGTTTGTAACTATGTGCCAAATTTTCCATAACAACACAAGGTATCCCTTCAACCACATTTGATGCTCTCATAGAGAAAAATCATAACATGAAAATATGCATTCCACCAACAACATAATATAATAAGGGTGATAATCATAATTTTTATACTCAATAATTAATGTGGTTTTCCCCTAACATCATTAGTATGAAACTAACACATTATTTCAACCATAATAAATATAAGGTTTTATATGCATACATGTGTATTATTACAAGAATTGAATTTACAATTTCATCATGTAGTGCCCAATACATGATATGTAAAATATATCCATCATTAAATAAAGTTTGATATATCAAAATAATACACCTATATGCCAATATTTGAAACATACAACCTTCCATAATTGGAAGCAAGAGAATTTAGGTCCAACATAATATTATAGTACATAATCAGGCTCATTACACGTCCATTACCAATAAAAGTGTAACCACCAACTAAATAAGCACTATTTCAAAATGTAAAAAGATAATATAAGGTATACAACCATACTACAAAGAATAAAAATCAAGTTTACATAAGCATTAATTACATTCAAGGAAACTAATGTTAGCATCACTAAAACTTAATAGGTATACAATATGCTAAACTCACTAGAACATTGAATCATAAAATGGAAATCTAAAATCAGTAGGAAGGAAGTATATAATTAGTGATATTCCCAAACCCAAAGCTCCAACATGATGAGCCCAACCATCAGTGGCCCTGATCACCCCAATCATTAGTTAGATAGTGGAATCCAAATCTAGGTTTTACTAGGTAGAGATGAGCATATACTGACATAAGCTATGGTCCAACTCATCAACAAATAAATAACTAAATGGTAAGTGCAACAAAGTTCATAAATAATAAAGAGGTTCCCACACAACCCACACCCATTAGTGTAATTGGATTTCAACATAAAAGTTTATATAAGATGGTTATTCATTCATGACCCACATACACAGCTAACCAACAAAAGAGAATTGAAAATAGTCATATAACAAAATCATATTATCCAACCACTAAAAGGAATAGCTTCAAGTTCATACACATAGCATAATGAACATAAAAAATTCCTTAAATAGATATATTCGACTAGGGGGTTTACATTCACAAGTAGCAAGATAGGTTTGATAGGTCCATTACTCTAAAATTAATATTTATGGGTATCAATTTAATAATAATGTGCAACCCATAAATCCCTTCCTTCTATTAAAAGGATAAAATTATCACAAGCATTTAGCTTGGCCAATAAACTTCCAACTAGATAGGGGATACTTTTTATGAATGGGAAACACTTGACCAATAGAGCTAGAAGGCATTCTAAGAACCATATCAATTAAAAGAATATAAACTAGTATTCAAATTATTATACATATAACCAAATTAATTTCCATAAGCATTTAAATCAAAACAACATTTAATAAAGAGATAAGATTGCACACAAATGAATCATAGACATCATTTAAATAGGTACAACCAATAAAGACTTCCCAACGTAAGTGAAGGGGTATACAAGAGTATATAAACTCAAATATAGGTAATTCCACATTTTCATGAAAAAATGATACCTTTAGTGATATATATATATGCACACTAGAATGTAGTCCAAGATTAAATAGGATTGTTGTTTAACATGATCGAAGCTGGTGTAAACCAAAAGAGATATTATTCTAAAATTTTAGTTAATGATAGTAGTATTAATCAATTAGGGCCTCAATAATTTTAACAATCAATCCTAGAAGAAAATATAAAACTAGTTTAAATCATAGACAATAATTTCAATAATAAAATCGCTACGCACAAACCACATAGCAGTTATGAACCCTTTTCCAAACCCAATTATGTTAGGTTACTTTAAAACATAAATAGGTTTAAAATAAATAAATTATCAAACATGATAAATGAGGAGGGTAGGCATATCCCATTAGTGGTTGAGTCACATTTAATACTTTTGAGGTTCGTATCACCATTTAAATTTCTTATTCAAAAACCCCCTTAAAAATCCCAAAGACAATAATCCCAATGGTTTTTCCCCTCAAAAAACAACTATCAAATAAAGTGTTGTGGGTTAAGATTAGGTTGAACCTCATGTCTAATGATTTAATTTTGGCTTATTGATGGAATCAAATAGCTAGGTTAACTCTATGCACATCCCACAAAATGAAAGGTGGAAATTGGTCATTTTTGCCATATTCATACATGATAAAATATAATGGCTATATAATTTTAAAATATCTCAAAACATTGAAAGGAATCTAGATATTAAAATAAATCTAACTTCCTTAAGGTTTCATTTTTGTGACTTTCATCAAGATTTAAAATGCAACAGCATAAACATACAAATGAACTAGAGTTCACTTATCTAGTAAACAAGGATTGCCAATATGAGACCCATTATTTTCTTGATTATTACCATGGCTCTTCAGACTTTTTGTCAACTTCCATAGAATGCCATGGCATTTTATCTTCATTCTTGACACTCCCATCTAACTTCCAAACTCCATGTATCACCCCATTCGAAAAGGATATATAATATGGCACCTTGGAAGGAACAATAATATAGTATAATGAACAATAATAAAATAAAATCTTCACCAAAGTTTTGATGTGTTTTCTCCCCCAGATAATAATGGCTCCCCCCATATATCAAATAAATAAAAATATTAGCAACTACTTCCCTTAGTATATTTTCCATGTAAATCAAGTTGAACTAGTACTACCACGTAAAGGACCATAAAAAATTTATGATTTTTACTTCAACTTGCCCCCATGGTCAATAATATGCCTCCCAAGTCAAAAACAACACTACTGCATAGTAAAAAAAACCTTTTTTTATTGATTTTACCCTTTCAAAATGGGTTCATTATGCAACTTGGGCTCCTAATACAATATAGAAATCCAAGGAAAATAAATATCCACCCAACCTTTGATCTTGAAAAAAAAAATTAGTTTCCTTCATACATTTACAGGTTCCTTCCCAACTGGTATATACAAAGCATTCCAACATTGATTGCGGATCAAGGGGGAAAATACAAGGTTTTATTTATTTTCACTTGTTGCACATGAGGAAGACAATACACAACCCCATAAGATAATACATTTCACTCCAATAATTGAAACAAAACAAGACCTTATACTAAGAATTCAATAGGTTTATGATAATATTTTGAATATTAAAATCAAACACTTCCAGTTCTACATCATTACATATTTGATTTTTTTTGTAATGTACATTGCATAATAGTAATTCAAAAAAATAATGTTCTCCATCTTGCATATAATACTTAGTTTTAGATTTAACAAATTAGAAAAACACATGACTTGGTAGAACAAATTTAAGTGAAACACAATTTCCTATTAAAGAAAATATTTTTATTGATATAATGTAAATTTATGTACACATAAAATAAATGAAAAAATAGGCCACAAATAAGGAAAATTTAAAGGTGTGGTATTAATTCAGCTACAATGAGGTTTTTATAATCAAATGAGCCAATACCTCTTGATAGTAATACAAAGATGAAGCTATTAAGATTTTAGCATTCATAGGGTTGTTAATATTCAATATTACACGATAGTAAATAATACATATTCTTTGTTGGATAGGTAATCTACTAGAGAGACTATATATAGCTTAGCCTTGGGATAATAAATGTTTAACATAACCTAATAATTTCATATTATTATGTGTATTAGATATCAAGTCCTTGGGCTCACTAGATTAAAACTCATACAACACAATGCCCACTTTACTAACCAACCAACTAAAGAACTCAATAGGCATCAAGTCCTCAAAAAATTCATAGTTAAACTCCTTTCCCTAACACATTCATGGGGGAAATATTATTGAGTTGGAATAATGATTATGATAAGTAAATACCTTAATTTTTTTAGAACAATTATTTTTCTTTGCCTTTAATATTGGTGGTAGTCTAGCCATTTCAAATACTTTCCCAAATGAATAGATCCAAGTAAGGATGACATGAGAGAAAAAATGAATAATAACAACTATAAACCCATCCCAAACCTAAATCTTAAGAAGTTGTGTAAGACACTAATGCCACATCAATGCTCAAACACACATTCACAAGATTTCTTATTACTAAACAAACAATCCAAAACAAACTTAAAGATCAAACTAATCTCATTACAAAATAAAAAATCCCTTGTGATAATCAAATTATGTCTAATATAAAAGGTTTTGATATAATATAAAAAAGAGTTTTCACACTGTGAGGAGTGATTTGATGAAATAATAACATGGCAGTAGTTCAAATCCCTTAAAAGATAGTCAAAATTCATTAAAAATGTGAAAATATTTACAGATTTGTAGGTCTTATATTTCTTACTTAGATTTTACTTCATTTTTGGCTGCTTAGACTCATCTTTGGCCTCCTATTTCAACTGTGACTTGCTTCATTACTCCCATGAGCACAAAGGAATAAAACATTAACATAAGTAAAGTTATATGAATTTAAGTTTTAGGGTTTCTAGGTTTCATGGTTTTATTGAATATGAAGCACTTATGTAAATTGATTTTATAAGAGGTAATTTATGTTAATTATAAAAAATAAAAAATAAATATAAAAATAGGTTAGAGGATGTGAATATTAAAGTTTGGATCTTATTTATTGTTCCTTATTTTTTATGATTAAATTTATCCTTATTTTTGATAACTAAATTTGATGGTCATGTGACTTAGTATAACTTCAGTAAAAACATCTTTAAGTCTCTTGAAATACCAACCAAATAATATAATAAAATGAGAGTATAAAAATTGTGAAAAATAAATCATTGTATAGAGTATAAACTAACTATGGGGCCATAGGGCAAGACAACTATGAAAAGCAAGGATTGCATAACTAAAACAATATTCGAAACATTTTCATATTTTAAAAATTATTAAATATATAATAAGGTTTTCCAAAATGTCTTATTCATATACATAATAAATAATGGCCTTTCAAATATTTTTTTATTTCAATTAACAAACTATGCCAACCAAAATATAAATAGTTAGGTTATATTCTAGAACTAACAATAGATTTAGCATCAAAACCCGAATCAATGTCACTCTCAACATCAGATTCAAAGTCCCTTGAGTCAGAATCAACTTCATAATAAAAATATGTTTATGTTTTTTATAATAATGGTAATGCATGCATTTCAAATTAGTTTGAATATATTTGTGATCATCTATAATTTTTTAGGATGATTACTTCAGCATTGACATAATCTCTCATAGTATCTTCTACGAGTATTGTGTAGCTTCCCCCCATTCTATTATCATTCCACATGCCATCAACACCAACCAACCTAGCCATTATATTGACCTTTAACTTCCCATAAGTATCAATTGGGATAGAAATATTCACAATTTTTTGAACTACATCCATGGTGACATATCATTTGCAAAATATCAGGGGGACCAAGACCTAGTGAAACCTTTTTGGAGGTCCTAAGAGATAATCAAAGTCCAAACTCAAAATATTATAGTGAAAAAAATTTGGAGGTCATATAATACAATCAAAGTCAAAAGTCAAAATTCCTTAGTGAAACCTTCTCAGAGGCATTATTGGACAATCAAGATAAATTTATTGGTAAAAACCTCATTGAGGTGTCAATATTTGAGAATAATAGTTATTCACTACATGATGAATATATTATCAAATATGAAATCAAAATAGCTTCCAATCTATATCATAATTAGATGGTAGTTGCTCTTAGTCCCAAACAACAAAAAAAATTGGTTGTTCTATTGAGAGTATATTTAGAAGCCTTTGGCCCCTCCACATCCAAAGTTATGTCTAATATAAAATCAATAATATTGTGTGCCTAAAACTTCAAATCTTCATTTTTTGCCAAACCATTATACATTCCATTATCATCCACCTTTACATCATAAAATCAAAATTGTCATCCAACATTTATCCCTATTTCCCACCCTAGTTACAATTTCCTTTACAGAGGTGACAAAGACATCTTCTCTTGACATTTGAAGGAAACAAAATAAATGACCAATGAAGATCACAATAACATTGGTGGAGTCCAAATATGGATCAAGTTATTGATAGAGAAATTATTTAGGCAAGGTGTGGGCTAGAAATTCACATGATTGATTCTTTTGGTTGTGTCATTTGATAATAAGGACACACATACAGACATCATCATGAAAAATATAAATATTTACCTTGCCAAAAACCTTACCTTTACCTTGGCCACAATCCATAATTTTTCCATTTGCCATTAACCTTTCCAAACTCATATACATTACCATTGGCCAAAAACATTTATCTTGCCTTTTCATTTGTCATTCCCTTTCCATTATTTTATATCTTGCCACTTAACTTACCTTATCACTTGCGGAAAAAACTCTTACCATTTTATCCAATATTCATACTATCATCATCCTAAATAAGGACATACCATATACCATTCTACCATGCCTTTATTATTGACCAAAGCCTATTTTTTATTTCCCTACCTACCCCCTTTTGATCTTGGTTCCTTTTGTTTTTCATGCACCTTCTACGAGAGGATTCCAATCTAGTTTAAACAATTTTACAGTACCATGTTTAAATTATAGTCTATGAAAGTAGTGTGATACGCAATCTACCAAGTTATCTTTCATTCACATTTCACTAATAATATTGATTATAACAACCTATGGAAAAATTAGTATTCCACCTTGTGTTACTAATTATAACCACCTATATTTAAATTAGTATCACATACCTATGCCATTGTCTCCTAATTATAACTGCCTATGGGAAAATTAAGAACAACACCTTTTACAATGGATTGCAACATCGCCTTGCCATTACCATTCTCATTTACCTAGCAATTTACCTAAATTTTAGAAATTGTTTTGACCTAGTCAATTGTCATCCCCTTTTATGTTGGTAGATATACTATGACTTGAGGTCCTAATGGGAATATGTATGCCATGCTTGATTCATGTTGAGGTTAGTTTAGTCCCCATTTACCATATGATCTCATCATTTCATGAGCGACCTAAGCCAACACTCTTGCCATTTTGTGAGTGTTATATTTTCAATCTCTAATGAGTTATGATACCTCAAAATTTTGAAAACATCCAAAACTTTCTAAATCCATAAACATTTGTGTTGTTGAAGCCTAGTAAGTCATCCTTGATTTGCCCTAATAGGTAAAGTCCATTGTTAGTATGTTTTCTTTTGGTTTTATTTTTAAACTTTATGTGTGTTTGTTTACTTGTTCAGTCTTTGATTTCAATATTGTGCCTTGACTCAGTGTATATGTGTTCATTGGGTGATTCCTTGCACATTATTTTTTATTCCATCCATATTCCTATGTCAAAACTATCATGATGTATTTTATCATTGGTACATTGTTTTAAATTATTTATTGGATCGAGAGTTAGTCCTTATGCATATTTAATCAAAGTTATCATGGTGTTCTATCATGAGGCATAGCATTATTCTTATTTTTATCTCTTTCATCACTTTACACATCCTCATGTGCTTGGTTATTTGTGGCTTTTTCAATCATTAGACCATCACATCTATGTTTGTTCTCACTCATCTTTAATCTTCACAACATAACATATTCTTTAGTTAAGATTTATAGTCTACCATATTGGGACATAATCACATATCATTTTTCAAATCTAGATCATCTTAATGATAATAAGGGCTTGTGGGTAAGTAATTATTTTGACTTATCAAATCTAACTGGGGTATATGCATGTACCACTGATTATAATCACCTATGGTAAAATTAGTATATCAACCTTTGTTACTAGTTATAACTACCATTGGGAAAATTATTAATTTTTAATCATTGTATGTAAGCATTATCTTGATTGCATTAATCTTACCCATGTGTTAATTTTAGTCTTATTTTGCTTATTTTTTGGGGACTATCCATCAAATGTATGTGGTGACCATTACGCCAAGGTAGAATCATTATAGGATTACTAAAAATTGTTTATAGATTATTCTTCAATCATTATCTTATTTTTCACTTATTTCATTATTTGAGAAGACATGTTTATGGCTGAAAGTGTCTCACAGGTGGTTCAAAGTGTTTAAAAAACACTGCTCATTTCAAGATTTAAAAAAACTATTGCATGAGTTGTAGGTTATGATATTATTGATATATTTTATGTAATAATGTTAGAGCAAGTGAACTGTTTCACAAAATTTATAATTTTTTATTGTTGGGAGCAACTATAGCCTAATAACTAACTTATGAAAATGAAAGTGATATAAAATAATTGAAGTGAATTATGATCAAAATCTAAGTCTAATGTCTAAGCTAACATGTATATTCACAATGGAAATTAATCTTAAGTGATTTGATCAAAAATAAGCAAAAAGAAGGGTAGGGTAGAGAAGAAAGATGATGTTGATATTTAACACAGACATTATGTCAAAGTTCACACTTCACCTTGACATGTACTTAAAACCAATATGTGACATGAAATAGCTTAAGCTCAAATCTTCTCACACATTAGGAAAACATCTAAGAAGTGTATAAATGATGCAAATAAGAACTAAATTCACTTTAAAGATTTACTCATGCAAGTAAATAGTGTAAGCACATTTACAAGAGAAGCAAAGAAAACAAAATGAATCATTGAACCTTCAATCAATCTAGCATATGCACAAATTGACAACTCTTAATGTAAAAGGTACACATCAAAAATATATGAGAACTAATCAAATACAAATATTATACTAGGCAAGTGAGAGAGCATCCATGATAGAAATCACACAAACAAAATGAGATAATCCTTTCAAAATTCTCTACTTGCATTAATTATTCCAAAATTTTCATAATGTTTTCTTGCTAAAAAATACCTCCCCCTTTTTACAAATGACTATACCCCTTATATAGAAAACTAAGGAGGTATTTTAGTCAGTGATGTAAAATTATAATTATATAAGTGTTATAGACAACTATCCTTTCTACAATGTTCTAGAACTATGGCATCTCCTAATGGACTAACCTATAGGCAATGTGCTTTACAAGTTGCACAAGACTTTACAAAAAGAATATTTTATTTTCAAAATGTTATACATGTCAAAGTATAAAATAATATATTTAAGTTAATTAATTTGACTTTGAGACTCCTTTATTGTTTTGGTCTCTTGTTTCTATTATTTTATCTTTATTGCATTTTCATGTTGTCCATCAATCAACTTAAGGTTGATGATAAGTTCCATGAACAACTCATCTTCTTGTTCTACAAGGACCCTAGAATCTTTATCATCTCTATCTAGTGCTTATCTGATGTTCTTAGATTCACCAATTTTCTCCTCTATAATTGGGATCATGTCTAAGATCCTTCCTTGGCTTTGATTTATTACCTCCTACATAACCTTAGTAGTCCTAAGCTTCAATTCCTCTTCATTGATTAGACCAATAGGGATAATTCTAGTTGGGTCTATAATCATGCTCCCTAATATATCCTCATTCTGGTCTCTAATTATTTTCAATCCTTAGAGAGATCCTCTAGACTCTTGGACCATTTAATCAAACCCATGATTTGCTTTTTTAGTACAACCATATCCATGTTCAAGAGGGCTAGCTGACTATATTAAAATTAATAATTTGATCTTGTTTTAAAATTGTGACCAAGTCCTTCACCTTGCTATATGAATCCTACCACTGAGCTACTTCATTTTTGGCCACAGTATCCTAGTTGCTCACTATATCCTATTTGAACCTCATTGATTTCAAGGATTTGAATATATCATATAAGTTATCTTAATACATATTGATCATAGCTTTTAGAATAGACAAGATATCTTGATTCTCCAAGTTCTTATTTAGGGTTTTCTAGCCCTTGATGGGAACTTACAACTCTTTTGATTGAGCTTGGGATAACTCCAAGGGATTCTCTTCAAAGATAGGATCTTCTCTAGGACTTTGTTATTATTTTTGACTCAAATTGGTCAATGGCTCTAGCCTTTGATATGTGACCTCATCACCACCTTAAATGATCTTTTTTTAGTTACCCTCAGCAAACCAGTAGTCTTTCAATCAAATTTGACTCCAATTATGGATTGAGTCACCTATGGGCATGGGACCTCCATTTTTGATGAAATTGCTTTATCATCTAGTGTAGCGAGTCTTCTAGCCTCTTCTTCCTATAAAGAAACTATCCTTGGTTTAAGATATTAATGCACAACAATATTAATAGCTTTCATCATACCCCAATGGTGATTTATAGTAGGCACATTCTATAATCTTGGTTCATACAAGAACCATTCTAGAATTGGTGGGCTATATAATATATTTTCTTCACTAAATAAGTTGACTTCACCTAGGGGAGTAGTGAAATTCACCTTGGGTATTTTTGCTTTAAGAAAAATATATAGCTTAGCCTTCCTCTTAGGGGTGTCAATTGGAACTAAGTCCAATGCCACTCTTTCCCCTTTATCTTCCTTTATTTACTCAACTTGGGCTTCTTCATCATCTGAGTCATAAGCATTGGATAGTATTTTCAATGCATCTTCAAAATTCTTATTAGGGTCAAGGGGTATCATGTGAATTTCTTCTTGATGTTCTTCTTGTTATGATGTCTTAGGTAATTCATGAATTGATGAAATTGAAGGGATTTCATTTGGTCTTATTTACTATAGCCTATTCTCTTTAAAATTTTGTGCCTTAAAGATTCACCACTAATCAAATGGTACTATCTTGGGCCCAATTGCCACCTATCATCCACCTTTTGATTTATTTCTACCTTAGACTCAAGGCTTAAGTTATGTTATTTAAATCTCCTTATGAATTAAAAATAAGAGGATGCTTTGATGTAAATGGGATTAAAGGCACCAAGCTCATGATCATATGACATATTTAGAATTCCTTTATTTTTCAAATGTTCCTTAACTTTCCCATTAGCATCCCATTGTTTGAGCTCATCAATCTATAGGTTGACGGATCATTTGTGTTTTGATGTAGCTTCAATATTTTCCCATTGTCTAAATACAATATTTCCAATTATCATAGGGTGGTTGTGAAGGAATCCTTTCTCTTAGTCTTGCATGGACCATTAATGCTAGGGAACAGTTGGTATGTAGTTTCCTACTTAGATAACTTGTTAAAAACATGAATAGGTAGCTTGAGAGGATAACATTGAGTTCCCTACACCCTTATAATAGTGTAATCTATATATAACCATATATCTTCCATAGGTTCAATAGATTTCTTGACTAGTAGGCTAATTATTGTCATTGGGATGCCAATTATATCTTCACTTAGGGCAAGGCACAAGTAGTCACATATAAAATAAATGTGATCCCTATATTTATAGATGAGAATATTGGAGTAATATTGGGAAACTATTTGTATTTTATTTGGGGACCATTACCTTTGGTTTGGAATCTTTATTGTTGCACAAAGAGCATCTAAGAGATATGATGTCATAAAAAACTAGATTCTCTTCTTATGCCTAATTGAAAATACTTATCTACTCAAAGAGATGCTAATTATCTCACCTGGATGGGAGATAATTAATTTTTAAATAATAAAGTAGACTATGGGCACCTAGACTAGATTTGCATAAGCTATTGTTGCATCACCACATAGTTTGTTCAACACAATCATCATCATCATCTTAATTTTAGGTTTGAATTGGTTGATGGGAATGCTATTGCTAAGGTCTAAAAACACTTGGTTTCCAAAATCTAGTGACATGGTAAGTGTGTCCATAAAATTGTTCTCTTTGGCCTAGGAATTGATAGTGTCTAGGTCAATTTGGGGTTTGGGAAGTTTGTAATATGAATCATATGAAACAACATAAATATAAGAAACTTTTCTTATATTGTGTTCATTAATTATCATTCCCTTATCTATCTTATTTCCTTTAAAATGGGAGAAATAATATGAATGTAGTGGAGTACCTTAGGCTTCATTGTAGCCTAATAGAGACTAGTCATTTAAATTGTAACAATGTCATCGTATAACCTCTTAGCTAAGAGATTTTTCTCCTCTTCCTAGGTAATGTTTGGTTGATTCTCAATAATCTAGAATAATTTTGAATAATTATTATCACCTATGTTTATTGTAGAGGTGACAAACTTGGTATCCTTGAAACTATGACTTTCAGCATATGTCATTAAATATAGTTCCACATCTTCCTTTGAAACATTATTTCGAGCCACCATTGCTGTGAATTTTATAAAATTTCTCACTAATAGACTATAATTTATTTTTTGATTTAATTATCTCTATGTAGATGATAATACAATTTTACTCAGCTCAATCGTAATGAAAAGATGGAGAAACTTAGGGCTTTCATATACTTATGGATTTCTTGGATGTTTATGTAGAGTTTCAATGGAGGTAATTGAGTTTAAATAATGAGTTTATGTACCTTAGATTTTGTTTAGATCATGAATTTATACCTTTTGTCTACAAATCCAAAAGATCTTTTGAACTAACTTGTGTTGCTTATGTGGATCCACCATGTTAAATTGTTCATTAATTTCAAAATGTGGCCAATTGACCTTTTTAGGACACACATGACTTTATCATACTCTCTCAAAACTTGATTAAACACACTCCATCAATCTTATACCAAGTCCTCTAACTTTGAATTATCTTAGACCACATATCTTTAGTATGTGCATTTAAGATCATGCCACTTGACAACTCGGTGGTCCTTCTATTATTCTTCTAAACACACTCCATTACTTAATGCCTTTGTGTCATGTGACAACCTCTCACTCGATCTAGGCTCATTGAATTATCAACTATTTTTTCCTTGTTAGATCTTAATCCAAGAGGTTAAATTTCATTGGCTGATCTCTATGTCATTTATCATATTTATGACAAGTGTTGATACCACATTTTTTTGTCTCTTTGAAAATTCAAATTCATCTAGCACTATTGGACCTTTTTTGCTCAAATTAATACACACCATTGATTATGATCCACCTACTCTTGTCAAACCAAATGTAAACCTTTAACTTTGGGCTAAGTCATTGATATCATGGCACTTGTCACTCTTCACTTGCTCTATAGAGTTTTGACTTATTGATTTTGTTATGTGCTATCAGATCTTCATTGTATACTTTAATGTGCTCCATTAATATCAATCCACTCAATCCTATTTCATCCATTGACTTGTCACTACCATGTTACATCTCCAAAATTTTACAATTTAACTCAAGTGGACATCCACATACTATAGATCTTCCCTTTGAGCTCTGATACCCCACCACTTATCACCCCCATGTCGATTCATTTCTATGGGAAATGTAAATAAACTAAGTTAGGGGTCAGGGAATATAAAGAACATAGGATAATATTTTGAACTAAGATTATAATTGTAGTAATTAATAAAATTAAAACCTAGGATAAGTTTTAAACATAATAAAGTGTTACCACTTTTAATTAGTCTAGGTGGATAATAAAGTAGACTTAGTGGGGTCTTGGGATATAAAGTACCTAGCATAAAAAATTTATTCTAAGGTTTTGGTCATGTTAATAAAAATAATTAGAACCTTAGGATAAAAATTAAACTAAGTCTAAGTTATAACAAAATGTTCTTGCATAAATTTAACCAATAAAAATTTCAATCCAACTCAAAAAGACCTAGGCTAAGACATATTAGACTAAGGTTTTAACATGATGAAAACATAGATTCAATTAGATAATAAGAGACCAAGAGTTATTCAAAA
Organism: Torreya grandis; assembly: GCA_037957365.1. NCBI lineage: Eukaryota > Viridiplantae > Streptophyta > Pinopsida > Cupressales > Taxaceae > Torreya > Torreya grandis. Next base: position 42,023 of record JARHVA010006855.1, read on the forward strand.
TAAAGGGTCAATTTAGAATGAAGGTATAAAACCCTAAATATTTTTTAGATAATTCAGGCCCATTAAACTTGTACATGGTCACATAAATGTTAAACATTAGCAATGTTAGACCAAGTTAATTGAAAATCACATGTTGTCATGCCAATGAAAGTTGAAGTAAACACAATTTGTAAAATTGAAGAAGGTTCTTAATTTCTCAAAAATGGGGGTATATTGTCCTCAACAAGACATTAATGTGTTACATCGTGTAACATCTTCCCAAATAGGGGAAATATGTAGACACCTAGAACTGGCTAAAATTGGTTTTTGACTAACTAGACTTTAGACTGATTCCTACCAACTATTGTAAATTAAGCCCAATATTTACTAAACATCTCAAATTTACTTTTGCATCATTCATCAAATCTTATAATCATGTTGAGTCATCCCAAATTGGGGTATCCTATTGTATGTAATAATAATCTCTCATGGATTTAGTCTTAATCATCTTGTAGAATTACAATAGTCTATTTAGCCTATGAACCTATTAAGTGGGGAACACAAACAAATATCAAATATTAAAAGAGTTAAATTTATAATTAGAGTTAATTAACAAGCTAAACCAAATTAAATGCCCATTTTAATTATCTATTTAAAATAAATGAATAACTAAAAAAGTAAATTCAAAAATTCAAAATATCCTAGCCTTTTATCATTACCTTTATGAGTTGTCAAGCTCTTGGAAAATATCCTAAAATATCTCATTGTGTAGACCCATGCATATTAACTCTACTGGGGTTATATTTGACTCACATAGGTTAGGTTTTAACCCATTATAAGCCTTAAATCAACCTTGGTTCACCCTAGGTTGGGGTTAGTTCCTAAGCCTATAAATATCATTCATTACCTATTGAATTCAACACTATTTTGGTTCAAGGTTATCATGAAAAAATGTCTTCAAAGATTTGAAAATAATAGTGTTATAATACAAAAATGCCTAGCAAGTAGTGTTATAATTATAAAATCTTAATCCAAGTTAGAACACAAACCATGGTACCAAAGAGAGAAGGATCTACACAACCTCCACTACCAAAGACTCTTTGAGGCACAAAATGAACAAGCCACTCAACAATGCATTTGAATTTCCTAAGGAAAGTAACGGATTCATTATCTTTTACATTTTACTTTTTATTTCATTTGTCTTTTGTTAACTAAGCTCACCCCTAAGATCTAGTCTTGGAGTGTCAGTGTTAGTTTGTTTATTGAGTTTTCTTAATTGAACTAATACTATACTATCATCCCTTATTATATTCATATGATCAAAAAATACATGGGTTATATTTTTTCACATGATCTAGTGATAGTTGATCCTAAAAAAATCCAAACAATGACGGAGTGGTAGGTTCCATCTATGAGGACTTCTAAGGCTAATTAGTTAATATCATAGTTTTGTCAAAAATTATGGTAGCATTATAACCCCACTCACCTATGTGTTGAATAACGACTCCTTCTAGTGGACTGATTTAGTTACTAAATTAATTGATCAATTGAAAATGGTTGAGTTCACAACTTCAATCTTGGCTACTCTATATTTTTTTTAAAATTTTATGGTGGAGTGCAATGCATAAGGATATTACATGGGATTTATACTCACATAAGAAGGTAGGACACTAGAATTTGAAATTAACACAATTAAAGGGAATAAATAGACTCAAAACAATCTATGAGAAATAGATATGTATATTCTAAATTTAGTAAAACAATTGATAACTTATGTGATATATCATCACATTCAGGAAAAGACTGGCCATGATAGCTGCAGATAGTTTTTAGAATAATGATTGTTATCTAAATAAAAACAAAACTGGGTTATTAATGGCTAGATTATTGTTTTGAATTAGTCTATAATAATTAAAAATATAGTGTGGTGGTATTTCAAATAAATTTTTCTTATATCCTTGAAATAAAAAGATAACAAACTCAAGAAGGGTATGGTTAGTAGAACTTGATATGTTGTGCACACATTGATATAGATGGTTGTAGATACTCGTCTTTGGCTTGGAAATAATTACCTAGAAATAATAAATCACTAAAGAAATGGTGGATTAGTTATATATTAGGATGGAGGGCCTAGTAAGCTAGATCCAAGAAGCACGAGCTTCCTTGGAGGATGTCAAACCACACTTTTAAACAATTAAGTTCTAAACATGAAAGATAAAGTAATTGCATATATCATAGAAGATACTGAAAGAAATACAATAAATGCTTGATAAATGAGTAGGTAAATTTTACTAATCATAGAAATAAATAGATTGATATTAATGATAAACAAATTAGTTGTGATTGAAAAAATAGGGTGAGGCTCTGTGATTAGGTAGAAAGACCTAAGGTTAGATTTTGTTGAGGTCTAGTGGGTTAAGATAACTTGTTATATATTTTTTACATAATGACCATCATTAGTTGTGGTGACCATTGATGGTTAGGGTGACTATGGTTAGTTGGTCAACTATCAATGATTATGGACAAACCATTGATGGTCAAGGTGACCATCAGTGATTACTATGATTTTGGTTTGGTTCAATAAATTGATCTAATAAGGTTACCAAATAGAATTATGGAAAGTGGGTGTGGGATGGGTTAGTTGAAAAATATAAATAAAGTGAGTAGTTACTAAAAATAGATACTTAGCTTTTTGGTTATTGATCTAAAGAAGGCTCAAGGTATGTGGTTGAGAACTCATTGATTGAATCTAGAAAAAAATTGGTAGTGTAATGATGCTTGGTTATTGGTTGATGGATGGTAACACTTTGGATATCTATCACACTTATTGGTTCATGGGTAAGAAGACCTGTAAAAGAAGTTTGGATGTAAGAGGCTCTAATTATAGATGTGGATGATGATCAATTTCACCTCCTCCTCTCTTTTTATAGGAAAAGAGAGGTGAAATAATAGTTTAATGATTTTGTTTAACATGATGTCTAAATTCAGATTTTGCATTAATTAGCTCACACATGAATTATACAATCTAATTATAAAAAATAAGATAGAGTTGACTCTTCAAGAAGTTGAAACCTAATCATTGGTGGTCAAGCCTAACTATCAGTGGTTAGGGTGAATGTTAGTGATTGAGGGTAAGGTCAATTTTGGTTAAGGGTGGGTTATTTAGTCATTTTATTTAATCATCTAACTTGACTGAAAGGTTTATGGTTAAAAGGTTGAAGAAGAGTCCTTAGGGGGTTTTGTGGGTTAGCTCAACATCTTAAACAATTGTATCTAGTTTTTTAGTGCCTAAGTTTTTCCCCTTTTAATTATGCAATTTGTGTCATCAAGATACAAAAAAATGGATTGTGGGTCAAAGGTTAGGTTACCCAATCATGGGAGGATGTGATCCCCCTCAAACTATGAATCAATGAGTTAAAATAGAATTGGGTGCCAGTTTGATACGTGGGTAAGTTGGTGATGTATTGGGTGATAGTTTGGGCACTAAAGCGTAAACATGTACACAAAATGTGATAAATTGAGATAGTTAAGATCATAAAATGACTAGGTTACCATGATTAGTAAAAATAAGGTTAGTACTAGAAAGACAAGTGATAAATGGACCACATGACCATATATGACGATTGGGATATACTTGTAAACACAAGTCTCCTAGACAAGGTCAATGTTTTCATGGGTAACTAGGGTAAAAAGTTCCATTGAGAAGACACAAATTGGGTGGGTGTGCACAAGGTAGAATATGTTCAAATATGCAACTTGGAAAATGTAGTTGGTGTGGTTAAAATGACCAAAACAAGGTCATTGCAAAGCATGTGATAGTCAAGCCAAAATGGCTAATGGTGGGGTTAAAATCATTGGTGGTTAAGGTTGGTGGAGAAGGTAATATCTTATTGGTAATATTATTATAATTTATGTCAAAAGGGACACTATGGATATCATTAGTTTCAAAAGGATAAGGTAGGATTGATGGATAACATAACATGTTTCATAGTTGTACTATGTAAATTTCTCTTGCTTGTATAGAGACCTTTTATGGATGTTTAAAGTCAAATAGATATAATTTCCATTATGGGATTTTTTTGTACATCCTATAAATATGTTCCATAGGTTTAGAAGATAAAGAATGAGCTCATAATTTATTTATTTAGCTCTTAGACACTATAGAGTTTTATAAACCCTAAGGGTTTAGCCATGGCATCAACAAGTAAAGTTTTATTTTAACATGTACTTAGTATAGTCCAGAACTGGTAACTTAAGTTACAACTTAGGTCCATATCATCATTAAAAATTTGTCCCCTTAACCTATTAATTACTGGCTTTGAATAATGGTCAAAGGACCTTATATTTTCCTAAGTCTAAGACTTAATATATGTCTTAGCTTGATCAACAACTTGTACCTCATCATACGTAGACTATCCAATGAAGTGAAGCAAATTCAAAGTGTCAAAGGTCCCTCTAAGTGAATATGTTAATGCCAAATGTCTCAAGTACATAATTCTATCAGATAAAGGACCAATGAGAGTGAGCTTGTTTAAGATAAAGTTCAAGCTAGTTGAAAGATAAATGGTTCATGCTTAATCAAACATTGGAGATCCAATGGAGCAAGATGAGGTTAAATTGTCAAAAGTACCTTCGACTTAATACACAAGTGACAAGTGTCACATTAATGGAGCTTATCAAATAGAGACTCAATGAGCTTAATCTTATTGTAGTTAATGATTGAGCTTGTTAGAACATATGACAGTACATGGGTGATCATGCAAAGGAAATCTAATGAAGTGAATGGACTCAAATACTATAAAGTGATTCATGCTTATCGACACAATAACAAATTAAAGATTGAGCAGGTTTGAGAAGATCAATAGAGTGAAAATAATCTAAATATGTAGGAAGTAGTGAGATGAGGTCAAAGTGTTGAAGTTTAATAGCTAATTTTAGGTAAATATTATGCATCTTTGGAGATCAAACAACACACAAATGCTAGGATCTAGAGATTGATGAATGTATTTAAAAGATTTGAACACTAAATTTCCATAGTTTACAAAGATTTGATGGAGTGAAAGAGCCTAGAGATGGCATCAAGAAAGACATCAAAGGCCAATATTTAAAGTGTTTAAATTCCAATGGTCTAGTGTAAAAACATGTAGGAACATTAGGAATTAGTGTATAAGCTTTATATCTCAACATAGACAATGAGATTGATCGATCCAATGATTCAAATCTACATTTAAAATCCTGTGCATCACAACTTGAGTCTAATAGATTATGTAGATATCAAAAATACTTTTAATAATGGTGTGATGCATGGAATCAAGATGAAATAAACTTAAAGTTCATGTCATAATGAACAAAAGTCCAAAATTGGCATGATGTGTTATAGTCTAACTGTGAACACATAGAAGATATAGAACCCTAGTTCCATTGCTTATATATATGACATCTAGGACATAGGTAGATATTGCTAGAGCTATTCACATTATGTCAAACATTAAATATAGTGACATAGAGGTTGTAGAGAGATAGAGATGAAGTGTGTCAAATAGATACATATACAAACATAGAGAGAGGAGAAAAGAGGAAGAAAGGCAGAAAGAGAATGTGAAGAGAATGAGCAGTTAAAATTTTGACTTATAATAAAGAATAGAGTTTGATTCATTTATGAATCAGTGTTGTAATCTAGAGTTATAACTTCATAGATCTAATTGGTTGGTGCCATTAGACAAGCTGAGTTGGTGCTTAGTTAGGGGATTGGTGTCTCCTTAGGGTTGGTTCCTTTAAACATTTTAACCAGTGAGGTTAAGCTAAGTAGGTGTTTAATTAGGGGATTAGTGTCTCCTTAGGATTGGTGTCCTTAAATGTAACCAATGAGGTTTTGCCAAGTGAGGCATTGAATGTGAGTCTATATTATAATAGTGTGTGATCTCTACATTCATCTTTTGATTTACATATGCTTTTGAATTTGATTTAAAAAGATTAAAGGACTAGTTTTTAATGATATACTGATTCACCCCCCTCTCAGTATCTAGTTGTGTTCAAACATCTCCCTTGTTAGGTAATTGGATTGGGTTTGGGTGAAAATGTTTGTGTGAAAATTTTGTGGTTGGAAGGGAAAAAATACCTAAAATTATCACCATCAAATCTCATGGTTGACACTCAGGGTTGACCATCAGTAGTCATCCTGACCATTGGTGGTCATATGTTAGCCTTAAAATGGTGAAGACAAAAAGACCATTAGGGGTTCTATTTACTCATTTGAGCAAGTTAACCCTTGATGAGTGGCTTGCTGGAATTGTTGGAGAAAATGGTGATGATTGAGGGTGATTGATTGAGTTTGTGGGATTGTGTGAGTTTACTGATTAGAGGTCTAACATGATTAAGATGTAGAATAGATGAGGGATAGTGTGGGTCTAGGTGGTGATCCCCAGGGTTATTCCTTGATGATGGTCAAGGAACGAGGTAGGTATTGTTTTGAATTGGTATATTAGGTTTGAATTTAACCAATGAATGATTATTTGAATGTGGGTTTTATTTATTTCTTGTTAGGGTGGGTTGGACCTAGGTCTAGGGCTTGGGTATTTAGTTTTATGTTTGGAGTGGAAATGGTAGGGTAAATACAAATTGACAAGGGTAGAGTAGATAGGGAGGGTGGAGGTAGTTGTAAGTAGGTTTGTGTTTTAGCTATAGTGAGTTTTGGTAGGTAGATTTGGATGGTAGGGTTAGATTTTGATTGCTTGAAGTCACTTTACAATTACCATTAATAATCATTTTTGGCCATCACTGGTCACTACTGACCATTAGTGGTTGATTATCAATCACTAGTGATCAATACATGACCATTGATATGCCATATCATGGTGTTTTTAAATGATTAGTCACCTAAATATTGGTGGTTGATTATAGAAATAGTCAACCATTGATGATCAATAGATGTGAATGTATTTTTAAGAGTGATTTATTTGATAGGCAATAGTTTATATTAAAAGGTAAAAGTGGGTTTCAAAGGGGACTCTACCCATTGAAAAAGGGAATATAGGCAAGGTCTGAAACTTGGAAGACATGAGTGCCTAAAAAATATGGATCATGGATGAAAAATGAATAAGGAACAACTCATACAAAATAGGAAAATAAAAGCTAAATAGTGACTATAGAAAGGAAAAGAAACAAAAGAAAATTAATGAGAATTTTTATTAGGTGTAGTTATAGGTAATAGTTTAGGTTAAGGGGTTAGGTTGAGGTCAAGGGGTTAGGTTAAGGTTTAGGTGAAGGTAATGTATATGGAATAAGAAGGTCGAATTATGGGGTAAAGTAATAGGAGTAAGTCATATTAGGTAAATTTTATGAGTTGGATAGATTAGAATAGGAGGTAGGTGTAATTAGTACAATTTATAGGTAAATATGTCAGTGAACTAAGGTTAATGATATCAAACCTTGTAGGCATAGGAGTGGATATAGATGAGGGAAAAAGTGTCCCAAATATTATATGAGATTCAACATAGGATGATTGATAATGATTAGGAACACTTGGAGGATGTGGGCCTCGGATGTATGAGGTACTACCAGTATGTACCTTGAGATGTAATGATGTTAGTTACACTCATCGAGAGATGGTACACTACCACTAACACCTTCTTACTTCCTATATTAAATCTAACTATCTTGCTTAAGGACATCCATAGGATAGTGTAGCTACCTTTATGGGGTGAGCTGATTTACCACATTGAAAGTGATGAGTGGGATAGACAGATGGAGATTTTGTATGTAGATTGCCTCAATTTTGTGAAAAGACACTCTGGGGGATTCCACTACATGTCATTATACAAGAGAGATATAGATACGATGAGGCTTTTCATGATGATGATAATATTAGTCGCATGTTATGCATTACCAAATGCTAGTAGTGGGAGGGTACCTTACTTTTTAATGGGTTACACGGTGTTTACATGGGCACTAGGGCTATTAGTTTAGATTTATTAAAAGATATGGGGATTTCAAGTGCACAGGAGATATGGGATCAGTGTTAGGTTTGTTCTTCATTTCTGAACTTATGATCACATTAGGGTACTAAGAGGAACAAGGAACAACTCATACATAACAGAAAAATAGAAGCTAAATAGTGACTATGGAAAGGAAAAGAAATAGAAGAAAATTAATGGGAATTTTTATTAGGTATAGTTACAGGGAATAGTTTGGGTTAAGGGGTTAGGGTGAGTTCAAGGGGTTAGGTTAAGTTTTAGGTAAAGGTAATGTGTATGGACTAAGAAGGTTGAATTATGGGGTAAAGTAATAGGTATAGGTCATATTAGGTAAATGTTATGAGCTAGATAGATTATAATAGGAGGTAGGTGTAATTGGTATAATTTGTAGGTAAAATATGTCAGTGAAGTAAGGTTAATGTTATCAAAACTTGTAGGCATAGGAGTGGATATAGATGAGGGGCAAAGTGTCCCAAATATTAGATGAGATTTAACATAGGATGATTGATGATGATTGGGAGCACTTGGAGGATGTGGGCCTCAGATGTACGAGGTACTACCATTACGTACCTTGAGATGTAATGATGTCAGTTACACTCATCAAGAGATGGTACATTGCCACTAACACCTTCTTACTTCTTATATTAAATCTGACTATCTTTTTTAAGGACATCCATAGGATAGTGTAGCTACCTTTATGGGGTGAGCTGATTTACCACATTGAAAGTGATGAGCGGGACAGGTAGATGGAGATTTTGTATGTAGATTACCTCAATTTTGTGAAAAGACACTCATGGGGATTCCACTACATGCCATTGTACAAGAGAGAAATAGATACGATGAGTCTTTTCATGATGATGATAATATTACTCATATGTTATGCATTACTAAATTATAGTAATGGGAGGTTCCCTTACTTTTTGATGGGTTACATAGTGTTTACATAGGCACCAAGGCTATTAGTTTAGATTTATCAAAATATATGGGGATTTCAATCCCACAGGAGATATGGGATCAGTGTTGGGTTTGTTCTTCATTCCTAAACTTATGATCACATTAGGGTGTTAAGACCTATGGGGCTTCCCTAGGAGGGATTTACACATATGGATTATAGGGTTGGATACATGAGGTGGAAAGGTGACTTTTCCCTTTCAAGACCAGGAGGAGGAGCACATGATATATATTGTTAAAATTATTGATTATATGCCTTGGTTATTCGATACATGATTTGGAGACCATATGTAAGGTTTCTAGGTTGGACACACTACAGGAGGCATTTTGTCTCTACAGAGCTACATATGGATATATGGTAGATGAGACCATGAGATAAAGATGATTCTAATCGATAAGGTATGGAGGTAGTTCATCCTTGTTCAAGATATGCTTGAGGCATTCTAAATATATAGGAGGGAGGGTGTAGAGATTTTATAACCCATTCCACAAGCAATCCACGATTTCATTGATCATGAGAAGTTACTTGGGAGGATAGATATGGATGATGTAGGTGTTATAGTTGTATATCATGCATGGTAGTAGGCATACTATACCATGATCTATTTTTATGGTGATGAGGGTGGCTAGCAAGATATGGATATCAATGTGGGAGGAGATGGTTAGCAGGCTCAGGTTTAGGGTGTTTCCCCAGATGTATAAGTAGTGATCGCTGAGAGGGATGAGACACAAGTGTATATAGTCATAGATCAAGTATCCTTGGTAGCAACATAGGCATCCTTGGTAGCAATATAAGGTTAGGTGGCTAATTTTATAAGGGAGAAACATTAGGCTAGGTCTTAGCTAGCCTTTGTGATGCAGGAGAAAGATTCTCTCTGATAGGCAGGAAGTGGAGTAGGAATAGCTATGGGACTAACAAAAAAATATCTTGATGTAGAGATATGTAGTGACTATGGAGGTGATGTGGTATTCTAATTCATTGGTCTTTAAACATTTTCCAGATGAGCCTCGATGGGGTGAGTATATAGAAGGTATTATAGGAGTTACTAGCATAATGACACCATGTTAGTGGGTCACATCTGCAAGTAGACTGATAGATTTAGGTGGGTAGGATCTAGGAGGTGGTGGTTCCTCAAGATCATATATTTATTATGAGACATGATAATTTATGATTTTGATATTGACTTGTGAGCTGATGTAGCGAGATTTATATTTTTGAGAGGAATGTATATTTTTGTATACACTATGATGATTATTTATGAGATATAAATGTGATCTTCTATTTATGTTTTATGGTTCATGGTTGTGATGTTTATGTTTATTATTAATGATGTCATATTTATTATGGTTATGATCATGATGATGTTGATGTGGACTCACCTAGCTAGGCATATTATAATATGTTTGTTTAATTTATGTTCATGATGATGTTTGATATGGACTGATGTTATTGATGTGATTATGATGTGATGGTTATGGATGACTATGATGATCTTGATATTATTATGTGATGTTAATGTGATGTTGTCGATGATTAAGATGATGTTTATGACATTATTATTATGGTATTTAATGATGTTGTTTATGGATTTGATCATTTAATTTCATGTTTTAGATGATCATGTTTATGATATTTATATGATTATGGTTATGGAAACTAGTTATGCTGAGGTGGACAAGGTTATGATGTGATTATTGCTATGGTTATGGATTATGGATCATAGTTATATGGATGTGATAAATGGTAGGATGTTGATGATGTTATGATGATGTTTATGATATGGTTATGATTATGCTGTTCATGCTGAAATTTAATGAGTATATCCTTCCTTATCTATGATGATGACTAGGTGATGGTAATAGTTGATTTGTTTATAGAGGTAGTGATTATGCTAATGATGTTCTTTTTGTTTATGTTTTTATGATGATATTATATGATGTGTTTATGATTATGGTAATTTTGTTTATATTAAATTGAATCGCATAAAGTAATTTAAATAACAAAACCAGATGTGAGAAAGAGAAGATAATCAAGAGTCAAATGTCTAAGTGAATGTCTCAACTACTATGAGAGAATAAGGAGACACGATGCTTCTTCTTTGGCAAGGACTATAATAAATTGAAGTTGGATTGCCTTAAGAAACATAATCCCTTCTAATTATTCATATTAGCATTGGTTAGTTGGTTAAATAAATGTGTGTTTATCACAAAATGTTATGTAAGCTCAAAATCCCTTGCTCATAGAGTGTATAAAAGGGAGGGAAGTGAAAATGATACCTTCTTGGGAGACTAGCTTGCCTCTGCTATAGGTCATCAAAGAGCCAGTATAATCAAGGCCATGTAATATAAGGTGTAGACTAATCGATGTGGAAATTCTACGTATGAGAGCTGATTGTGGCTTTGAAAATTATGTTGATTTTTGTTGATGTTTGATAATGGGTATTTTGTTATTTTTTTGTTGCTTGGGAAGGTTAGGAGAAGCTAATCGATACAGAAGCTTTCAATAAATTGGTATGCTATGATAGATGCTTGATTTAGCCATCCTTTAAACGAGTGGTCAATGTTTTATGTGCTTTGTTTAAGGATTTTGATAGTTGTCCTTAAAGGGAGTAGTCTACTTTATATTGAGAAATTTTGATATACTTTTGGTAGTTATCCTCCAAGGGAGTAGTCTACGGATGCTAGCAATAACCCATGATTGTTTTTGCTTATGATTTTTATTTTTATTTTGATTTTTTATTGACATAGAATTTATTATATAGGCTTAGACCTTATATAAGGGTAAAATGAAAATCATATAAGGTTGATTAGGTGTAAAAGATGGTTAGGTTAGAATAACCATGGGAATCTATCTTATAAAATGGGCATAATATACCTTGAGAATCATGCCATGAGTAGATCCATGGTACCCATTATTCAATATTAGGCTATGATTGTGATGGATAATCATGTGATTTAGATTTAGTTGGTTGTCCCTAAAATAAGAAGATAAATTTGGTTTGAATACAATGGATAAGCTTAAGTTGGACAAAAGGTGAGTTTGATCCTATTTTAACAAAAGAAAGGATGCATATACGAAGCATTAAGGGGTTCAGGTTCTAGATTCCCTTCAAGAGAGGATAATAATTAACTTGCTAATCCATACTTATTTCTTATGATATAAAGTCCAAGCCAATTGATAACAAACTTACCTCAATTTATTTTCTCCATATTGGTGAGATGTTGATTTTCCTTTAGGATGAGGTCTCTGATATTGAATTATCATATTTTATGATGTTTTTTATAAGCATGATTGATGAATTCTTAATAGACATGAAGATGAATGAGTGCCACTAAACAATGCTCATCAAGTAGTTAAACTTAGGCTAAACATTATTGATGACAATCATTCTCAGAGATGAGATCTCACAGGGATATGTGAAGAGAGGGAATTTGGACTTAAAAAGGTAAGATAGTCTTTGCTCTAAAAACTAGAGAGAATAGCATACCACATATAGGGGTTTGAATGCTAGGACAATAGGATCATAAGGTGAAGGGGACGTATAAATCCCAATCCTGACCAAATGCATTAACCATTTTAGTTAGCATCTTATGAAAAGTTTTGTTAGAGGCTTTTACCTATCCATTAGCTTGTGGATGATAGGGAAATGATAAAATTAACTTGATACCGAATGTGTCATAGAGACCTTGGACTTGGTTTTTTGAAAGATTTACCATTATTAGTGATAATTTTTTGAGGAACACTGAAATGATAGATGATTTGATGGTTGATAAAGTTGCCTATATTTTTGTCTTTGGTTGAGATAAGAGGAATGTCCCCTATCTATTTGGTAAAATATTCAGTCATAATGATGATAGAATGATGTCACTATGAATAATGGAGGTTAATTTCTCTAATGAGATATATACCCCATTGTGAGAAGGGATAGAAATACTTGGGTAGTTAAATACTATGGCTAGGTGTGTGATGTAAATTGGCATGTTGTTGACATATAACACACTTTTTAACATAATCACATCAATCTTGGTTAAGGGTATGCCAATAATAGCCAAGGTGAAAGATTAATTTAGCAATAGCTAGGCCACTAGAGTGTCCCCCATATATCCCATCATGTGCTTCCTTGAAAGCATGAGATGGTTCATGATTACATAGGAAACATAAAAGGAGACCATCAAAGCCACATTTATAAAGAATTCCCCTAGTATGGTATAACTTGAGGTGATATAGACAAATTATCTTTGAGCATTCTTATAAAGATCAAAAATAATGATGGCAAGGTTGAGATAGACAAATTCTCTTATAAAGATGGACTTATCCAACCTTTATGTTATAATAAAAAATAATAATAATAATAATCTTTTCATTTGAGGGTTTTATCAAAATAATTCTAAGTATGCTCGCAATACCTTCTTATAGAGATATATCACCTTATTACTCAATTCAATCATATTTATCAAATTTTTATCAATCAAAGGATTGGATTTTATTCGGATGTTCTCCTAAATATGAGATTATTGATAATTTTTTATGTTATTCCTAAAGACTCATATAAATACCTCCACATCTTCATGGCTCATGATGATCATAAATAATGAGATATTATCTTTTTTTATATTAGGGGTTTCATTTTTTTCCATATTTATTTATCATGGGGTTTTCCCCTCACTTAGGAGTTTTCCTACTTTTAGGGATAATCTTGCTTAGGTGTACTTGGATTTATATTGTGACAATATGAAGAGGAATTAACTCCATTGACCGAATATTCTATGAATGGGAGTTACTCTTCTATTCATGTCTCTTTGAACACCTTTCTTGGAGGAGTTACATATGCAATCCTATTTATACATCTGACTTGATTGGTTATTGTTCAATGAAAGTCTAGTTTTTGCTCATATGTTTTCTATGTAATATTCTCATGTATGTGATTTCATATTTTTTTAGCTATTGTATTGTGTATTTACTTGAATCATTCATATTAAAAATATGTGTATTCGATTTATTTATAGATCTTTGAATCCACATTAATATGGTATCAGAGCTAGTCTTGTATTCAATTGTCTATTTTTTTATTATTCTTGATATCATTTTTAATCTTGAGATTTATTATTTACAAATAAAAGCTAGCTTTTTAAATCCATTGCTGGTAGATTTATTATCATTGATGGAGGAATTGTTTTTAGACTTGGTTCATTGTTAACCATTACTATTGTTTTGTGGTTTTTTAATGACTGCATGTTCTATGTGTCTTAGTGCATTTTCATACAAAAGATATATGTGCCTCCATATAGCCTCGAGTATTGTGCATTTTTAAATGATTGATATCTACTCCATTAGTACTAATTAAGTCATCCTTGTCGAATCTTGTGTTTTATATATTATTTTATCCAAACATCAGGTTTTATATTTTATGTTTAGTCTTGACCTATGGATTTGGCTTTATCTTAGTCTATGTGTTTGGGAGACTTATCAACTGGTTCTGTGCGTTCAACCTTGATTTTGTGTTACTTCCATGTGGCATTCATCTATGGCATTTTAACCTATTAATTTTACTCTTGTTGTGACCAAGTCAGAACCACCATTCTAGGTAGCCTCTATGCCAAAATTAAATAAGTGACTTATTCAAGTAGCAACACAAAGGACTACTGCATTTTCATTAGGCCAAAAAGTTTCTTCCAAAATAAGTTAAGTCTATTCAAAGATTTTCCTTTTTTTTTTAAATGTATCATATTAAATCACCTCCTTTTAATATCATGACTGTGTGATTTAAGGTATGGTCAAAAAGGCTATTTTTCTTTGAATGCATAGGTAATTCATAAGAGGATTGGGTAAATTTTATAATTGTTAATGAATATTTTTTATTTATTTTGATAAAAATAATATATTGTGGGGGATATTTAAATTAATTTTTTTATTGTTTATAACCTCTTCATTTTTTACTAAGTTTGGTTTGGTAAGTGGCTAAACCCCCTCAAATTCAAAACAATACTTTTTCTCTCTTAGTTGGTCATTATATATACTTATTTTGGATGCATTATCAGTTGAGCTTGATGTCCCCTTATCTTTCAATTCATGTCTTTTCAACATCTACATTGGTTTCTCTAAATACATTCTTGATTATGCCTAACTTATTTTAAATGTGCATTTTTTAAAAACATTTAGGTGGGGTATTTATTTCATAGTTCAATGGGTGTTTAGTATGTTTTGTGTTACTCTATCTTTATTTCTTTTTGCACTTTAATTTTTAAAATAAACCCAACATCATTTATAGTCACCACACTTTATTTCTGCACAATGGATATAAGTTAAATTATTTAACTATGATGAATGAAAAATAAAAATATGTAAATTGTATTAGGGAGTAATGTTTTACATCATATTATAATGCGAAATGAAATTAAACCTAATATAGAAGAAGATAAGTTAAGTGGTACACCCATAGTGATGAAGTATTTGGGTTGTTATGTCTTTCTATGTCTGCTAATCTTATCTTTCAATTAGAACATAATAAATCTCCCAATGAAGTATGTATCATATTTAAAAATATTTTTGGGAAGCTAGATGTGATGAGAGGTCACAAACATGAATAAGATCTATCATCCTAAGTCCTAGAAACTTTGACACCCTTCAAGATTTCCTCACCAAGTTCAAATACTTAAGATTAAAGTTGAAATAATGTGGAATAAAGAATAAATATGACCATATTATTATTTCTATAGTCTCTAAGATAGATCTTGATTACTCATTCTTTGTATCTATTTTCCATGTTGATAAATGTGTTAAAGGCATTACATGGAAAATGCCCTCTTTAGGGCTAATCTATCTTTTGGATAATTATAAATTATACTTCACTAACACAAAATTTAATATATCATACTATCCAAACTAAACACTCAAAAGTTTATAACTAAAAAAAATTAATAAATTACTTTTTCAGCCAGTAGTATTATGAAATAGTTTAACTTATGTGATATATTGGGTTGAATAGTGGCATAATACCTAGTGATGTTCCTCTAGAAATTCAAATACTTGATTGAATTATCCCACAGATTCCTCCTCTATAAATGCTAAAAATAGTTATCATATCATCATAAGTGGGTGAAAAGTATCCTAATTCTTCCATGGGTCTTTGATGGAACTACTTTTAGAAGAGGAGATTTTGAGTAGGAAAAATCAAGAGATTTTTTTTTGGAAACACCTTAGAAGGTAGTGCTTGGAAGTGGACATGATAAGGTTATATTTATAATCATAATTCATTACCATGAGGGTCTCATTTTATCCATTATAATGGTCATGAAAATAATGAAATTGATAATTTTATTGGCAAATATAATTATGGCCACAAAAATCAAGGGAATGTATTAAATTTGCATGCTAATGAGGATAACAATTGTGAGGTGTAAAAGGTTAACCCAAATGTGGACCATTTTTATATGAAGGGTTTTAAAACATATTTCATTAAAATTCGGTCCAAATGTTTATCTTTGGATTAAAAATAATAAATCACCAATCATTATAATTTGATGTCATAATAAGTTTGTCGATATGCTAGATGTCTAGATACATGGGGAATAAGAGTTCAAAATTATCAGAAGTAGATGTAGATACAATTGCTAAGTAGAGAGGAAAGTGATCAAAAAGAGAAAGGTTGAGGGAAAAGGTAAAAGAAATGGTGAGAGAGGTTTCTCAATGCAAAATGCTAGAACTTTTTTCTAGGCTCAAGAGAAGACGACCCCTCACCTAAAATTGAGGTCTACATCACCCTAATTTCGTATCTTTTTAGTACTTTTATGTTATTATTTTTTCATAATTAATTTCATTAAATTTTATCCACACATTTGGGTCTTCTTTGCTAGTTTAATGTTGAATATTTTTGGTGGTCTATGCCCAATTGTTTGGTTTATTTACAATATCTGTTTTAGTGTTCTTGAAACTAGCATTTTTTTGTCTTTAGGGTGTTTTTATCCTTTATATAATCACTTGTCATTTTAGTCAGGGATCAGGTCCTATCTTGTGTCCCAATATTGTTTCATTGCTCTACCCAAAAGTGTTTACCCTATAAAAAAAAAGAATTGTAAATTATCAATCCTTAGGACCATAGTATCTGGGATAGACTTATAATGTAACAAGAATTGATTAAATTTGCAAATGAATAAAATATAACCTAATTATAACTTTGTTGATCACCTAAATATTTCTCATGTTAAAGGTAACCTAACTATAACTTCACCAATCACTTACATATTTCATTATTTTATATTCAATAAACACAACTATTCAATTAAAAATAATATATTATAAATTATTGTAAAATTTAATATTAAATTAAAATATTTGACAAATAATTATATATATATATATATATATATATATATATATATATATATATATATATATATACTTTTGTTAGTTTTTTTATTTATATATATTTTAGCTATTATGTAAATGTTTTCTATAAATATTAATTATTTAAATGATAAAATTTCATAGTATATTTTACTATAATAATTACAAGGCAAATCCATTTTAACATAACTATTTAAGCATTTATTATTAGAAGAAGGGAATTGGGAATATAATCCATAATTTTAGGCTTCTCACACTCTACCCCCTCTCCCTCCATAATTTCAAGCTTCTCACCCTCTACCCTCTCTCCATGTTAGACAGATGTCCCATGAAGGGGGCCCATGGAGGGGGATGTTGCTCCTTCTGAAATAAATGGGTGGCCCCATAAAAAATTTCAGGCATGCAAACATGGAATTTTAGAATATTTTCCTAAAAATAAGGAAAATGAAATTTTAGAATCTTTTCCTAAAAATAAGGAGCAGGAAATTTTTTTGAAGGAAAGTTTTAGGGGGTGCTAAAAAGGGAGTGTTGGAAGCTTCCCATACCTACTCCTATTTTATACAAATTATTTTTAACAAATGTAAATCTATGAGTGGATAAATTTTATTGAAATTATAATAATAAATTAAAATATAATCATTTTAAATATTATCTCCTATAAAATTATAACATCTGTGTAGAAATTTTATACCATGGGATCACTTTTATCACATGATATTAAATTTATTGTG
>JARHVA010006855.1:65000-185000 GCA_037957365.1 Torreya grandis
TATATACATACATACGTATGTACGTACATATATATATATATATATATATATATATATATATATATATATATATATATATATATATATATATATATATATATATATACATACATACATATACATATACATACATATATACATATACATACATATATATATATATATATATATATATATATATATATATATATATATATGTATGTATGTATGTATGTATGTATGTATGTACGTACATACGTACATACATATAATAAAAAATATAGTGAAATAAATAAACATAACCACATTATTGTAAACAAGATAAGCTAGATAATAAAAAAAGAGATTAATACAAAATGCCATAATATTAGAGATCAAACTTAGATTAGTATTATAACAATTACATCATCCCTATTACAATATGATGTTGAAATGTACTAACTCAATTTGTGGGATATTTCATGGTAAGAAACTCCAAATATACAACCATCCACTATTGTTGATTGGCTCTAAATTCCACTAAAACATTTATAGGGATCATAAATCTACATGAAAATTATACATGTGAATTTTAAAAATAATGATTAAATGAACATATATAATAAATTGGGTCAAATTATGCCCCATCCATAACTGAAACAAAGTTTCTTACTGAGTACATTCAAGGATGTTAAATAATATATGCAGTAGTTAGATGAAAACTTCAGTTTACATTGGAAGTAATTAATTAAATTCAAGCTAATATTAATTTAAAATATAATCTTTGAGCACGTTTCAATTAATACATGTTTTTACTAAAAACCTTATAAGGGGGTACAAAATGTCTCTAATTAAGTTAAATATGATATTGAACCCACATTATCAAAAAATCCAAACTACATAATTTATAGTATATAAATAGTGATATAAAAATATGCCACCATGGGGATCAAAAACATTCAAGAATGATATGTGTTTCTAAAGCCATTATCAATAATTAAAAAAATCTATTAGAATGATCCTCCATTTGCATATCATTATCAACATCTATTTTTCAATATTTTGATTAACATTCATTTATTATTATTATTACTCAGGTTTAGGTATTTTTTAGGTCTTGGAGTTATTTTTAACATTCCTACATATCAATATAATATTTTATACTATTAAGTCCTGTAGACTAACGTTTGGTCATTATTTCACATTAATATGGTCTTTTTACTTCATTCTCTCTGTTCAAGTGAAAGTAATACGATGGCAAAGCTATAATATGATTCAATGACATATATGATGATGATAGAAATTATAACATTACTCAATCTTGGAATGCATATGCAATCAAATCACACTTAAGTCTTGGCTTCTACAAAAAAAAAAAAATTAACTCAAATAAAACCAACTAAAACAATCATCGCGTGGTTTAATAGTTTTTAACTATGACCTTTTTGATCTAGCTATACTAAAAATATCCATAAATCCTTGTATACCATGCTTTTGGTGATTTTTGAGACCATACAAAGCCTTCTTAAACTTTTAGACTTGGTCTTCTTTACCTTCTTCAAAAAAACCTTGTGGCTATTGTACATAGACTTCCTCTTCCAAATATCCATTCAAGAAGGTCCTTTTTGTATTCATGTGATGTATTCTCCATTTATTTTAAGCTACTAGTGAAATCACCATTCTAATGGTCTCTTGTATTATAACTGGGTAAAATGTCTCTTCATAATCTATGCTATATATTTGAGTGAAACCTTTTACAACTATATGTGCCTTATTTCTCTCAACACTAGCATCACTATTGTACTTGGACTAGTAGACCCATTTAGTACCAACACACTTCTCATCATGTGGAAGTTATATAAGTTTCCAAGTATCATTTTATGAATTGAATCCATTAATTATTTCATTGCTTTCACACAAAAATCATTATTACATGAATCCTCAAAACATGATGGTTCCAAATTAGCTTTTTTAATTAAAGCATAATTTACTATCTCACCTCTTGGAAACTCCTCATTTATTTGGCTTCTTGTATCTTGATAAATTTCACTAAATATTTTTACCTTCCTTAAATAATTAGGTCTTGAATTTTGAGATGGGATTGGATTACTTGTACTTGAAGTTGTAACTGTGCTTTGAATACATGCACTAGATGAGGGGATACTTAATGGACTTGTAGTATTTAGCACTGAATTAAAAGTGGGTTTCTCATTATAAATATCATCATCATTAACCATCAATAAAAATAGATTTAGACTTCTCAATATTATCTTTATCTTTTTTATAACCATACACTTCCACTTTATCTAAAATAGCATCTATTGGCACAAGTACATAATTAATGATAGAGTCATAAAGCCCATAAGATTTTATTTGTTAGATATACAAAAAAAAATACAAGAATCACTCTTTGTAACTAATTTATTCCTTTTCTAATCAACTACATGAACTTAATATTAACAAAAAAAAAACGTTGAAATGTTTACCATTAAGCTTCTTTTCATACCATGTTTCATATGGAGTCATCTGTTGAAGTGCACTGCTTGGAATTTTAATGAGAATATATATGATTGTATCAATTGCATCACCCTAAAAAGAGTTGTTTAAGCCATTTGTTTTCAATATGGTCCTTTTCATTTTAACCACTATACAGTTCTTCCTTTCAACCACACCATTTTCTTGATGGGTGTAGGTAGTTTTGAGTTACTTTTTGATGCCATTCAAATCACAATAATTCATAAAATATTTTAAACATAATTCACCTCCGTAGTTAGTCCTTAATCACTTTATTCTCTAACCACTTAAATTCTCTATAATGACTTTAAATCTCTTAAATGTATCAAATGCTTCACTTTCTTTCTTTAAAAAATAAACCCAAAACTTTCTTGGATAATAATCAATAAATGTAATGAAATATGATGACTTACCTAGAATTTTGGTTTGTATAGGACCACAAATATCAGAGTGAACTAATTGAAGTGGATGATAAAACTTCCATGCACTACCTTTTGTAAATTTTTCTCTTGTATGTTTGCCTTTAACACATCCTTCAAAAGTTCCTTATGCTCTTAAACCATTGTCAAACCATAAACCAATTCTTGTGATCTTATTAACTTCAAAATTTTAAAATTCAAGTGTCCATACTTTAAATGTCATAACCAAATTTTAACTTCACATTCTATATTTACCAGGCTATTACTATGATTTCCAAAATTTAATGGGTGCATCTTTTTATTAGACATAGGTACAATTGTAACAACATTATTTCCTTTATTCTTGTCCTAGATCATGCATTTATTATCATCAAAAACCACCTTATAGTTATTTTCATAGAAGTGCACTCATCAAATTATGTTTCAACTTTGGGGTATAGTCAATAACATTAATAGTTTTCTTACCTTCTGTAGTATTCACCTTCATAACTCCTTTTACATCAAGTTCCAAATATTTATCATCTCCAAGTTTAATATTCATTTTGAAAATTCTATCCATTATATAGAATAACATATGATTCCCTAACATGTGATTAAAACAACCTGAATCTAGATACCAAATGTCGTTAGGACTATTTTCAACTTTGTCCTATGAAATAAATAAATTGCATGAAGCATCACTATTTTCATTACAATAATTAGCACTTATATTTTTATTTCTTGATTTTAATATACATTCCCAACCAAAGTGACCATACACAATAGTAATAGCATTGAATATTTCTCTTATCAAATCTACCTTTACCTCTTCCTCTTGTAGATGAACCACCTCTAGTTCATATGTATCCTTTTCCATAAGTGTATCCTCTTGAATGAGTGTAATGCATGTATTTTCCTTGTCCTTGATTGATTTTGATATTTTTTCCCTTGTGCATGGTTATTCTTATTGATAGTGCTGGTACATTGATTCTTTTATATATTTAATTTTGAGTCAAAATCCTTCTCATCACTTTTATTTAATGTGTTTGTTAGTCTTTATTCATAGACACAAGAGTTCCAACCAGGTGATCAAATTCAAGAGTAGTCAAATATTTACTTTGTTCAATAATAAAGGAAACATTATTCCACCTTGGTGTTATATATATTAACAAAAAAAAAATTATCATAACCTCTTTGTCAAATCTTTTCTTTATTGTAACCATATATTTTTGGATAATCTTTCAAATGAAGCTTTTAAAAACATTTTCCAATTTTATTTTTCAAGTTAGTTAATATGGAGTTTTCAGGTTATATATTTTAGTGTTATTTATTTTTTGATTGCTTAGTGGGAATTTTTATTTGTTTTATTTTGTTTATTTATTTAATTAATTTATTTATGGTTAAATCTAGTTGCAATCATATCGAATATAAATATATATAGATTAGTTTGTGGGAGTTTAATTCTTTTATTAAAAGAAAATAATAAGGAAAAAGGGATTTTACTCAATGAATAAAAGGATTTGGTTAGTATATCAGATAAAATAAGTCTACATGTTAATAAAAGGATATGAATAAAATGCAAAAATTCCAAGTAGTCATGAAACCAACAACCCAGTTGCAAGAAAGAAGACCAAAGAATAAAAGTGCATATGCTTCATAAATAAAACATCAAACCAATAACAAAAATCACATCACCTATAAGTCTAGGTGTGCATTATGGAAGCACTACTATATAATAACTCAAATAATGCATGAAAGTAACACCACCAAAAGCCATTGTCACCAAAATATAGAATATCTTTTAAGCATTACTGTAAGATCTAAATTCATAAAACTTTGATGATATTTGATCCCAAGACAAAATCCATTATTTGTAAAAGCACCTCAAACAAAATTAATATAAGAAGACAAAATAGGGAGGAAGATTTGAGACTATAATAAATGTTGTGAAATATAAATCACTCATACCTTTAATGATAATTTTATTAAATGGGGAGATGTAAGTGGGTCAAGTATTTTATAATTAATCTTCTGGAGATTTAATCTCATGATATTTGTGGTAGAAGGAAATATCCTAGAAAAAAGGAATGACATGGAGGATATATTGAATGATTGAATAGAGTTTTCACTGATAATATTTTATTGATTTAATAACATTTATAATACAAAAGAAATCATCTTTTACAATTAATTTTTATAAATTAGAATCAGTAGTACTTCTTAAACCTCTAAGAAGATCTATTGATTCAGCAAAATTGTTTAAATATAATTGAGTGCTGAAGGCATAACATGAAAGGACTTATCCTATATTATCTCTGAATATGCATCCACCTCTAGAAAGACCTGGATTATATTTAGATGCCCTATTAAAATTTATCTTGGCATAATTATCGATAGGCTTGTTCCAAGAGGCCATTAACATTCTAATGTTTTGAGGATGGAGGTTGAAGTAATTTTATGATAGATTGCCTTTTAAGAGAATATGAAGATCCTCCCCTATGGTTTTATTTTTTGGGGGTGGAATTTTATGCTTAAAAATCTCTTAATGGAGTGCCTCAATTTTTAGAGTAAACATGTCTTTAGATATGGACATCTTGAAGACTATTATTTTTTTGTTTCCATAAGATCTAGGTGATCAGAGATGAGGCCATAGCCCAAAAAATCCTAACTTGATCCCCTTCCTTTTCTATCTAGTTGATCATATGTTTTTGAATAAAACCTTATGGTACTCAAAGTCTATTCATTTTCTTAAATAAATGTTTACTCTACTTTGAATTGGAATTAATGAACAGTAATAGAAATAAACTAATATAAAATAGGGTATAGTAAAATATAATAAAATAAAAAATTTGGAGTAATTTCTAAGTGATGAATTTTAAAAGAAGAAATATGTACTTAGCTTAAAATATTATTGTTCACTATATGTTATTCTGAGACTAGGTGCTAAGTAATAAACTTTGTGAATTTTTCATTACCAAAAATAGAGGGTAAATATATACAAAAACAAGTCCACATAATGGGATAAGTGTGCACTGCAATTTTATTTTGATGTTTTGATTTTGTTTTATTAGACGATGTACTAGATCTAAATAGATGGCTATGTTCACGTGTGTCTTTACACATCATAATTCTACATGGATCTTAACTTTATATGAAGATGACCTATAAGTGCACAATTATAAATCTTGAAAAAAAGCCAAATAGGCATTAAATGCAAAATGGGGGAATAAGGTTAAAGAAATAGTTGAGCTAGCCTCACAACACCCTACATAACTTAGTTTTACCTATATTTGTAGGAATATATGAGTAGTTTCACATGGATCATGTGATTCACCAATTTGATAGTATACAAAGAGTACCCTAACATTAGTTATTTTGGCATAGTAAGTGAGGGCCCCAACATGAGCAAAGGATCAAGCTTGACCATGAATGGATGAGTTATCTTCCTTACTAGTAGATGAGATAGATTAAATGATATATATTATAGATATGGAATATGTTTTATGTACTTGTGAGTATACATGATGGTTTAAACAACACAAGTGGGCATGGTTATTTCCAAATATTACCACAAAAACTCTGGTAATAGAACCAAAAATGGCCAGTGTGGGTGTTATGTACATTTATAATATATTTATTGATATGTTTTATATAAAACTAAAATATATTCTAGCATTATGCTTTATATATATATAAGAGATGATAATTACTAGCCATGGTGATACATGAAACTATTTTTGTCCTTACAAGACATGTACCTGATAATCCAATTCTTAAGGATCTCTTAGAGTGAGATGATGTAGTAGGGCCTCATGCCCCATTATTTTATAGAGTGTTAATTATTAATGTAATATATGTTCATTCAAGGGGGATATTAGAGGATATATAAGTAGATAAAGATAAATTAGGGATTAAGTGAGATCAGAGACAAGCTAAGTTATCTCAGTAGTAGATGCCTTCCCTGGTGGAATATTTAGAGTTGAGGAAGAACATATGTTTAGAGTATGTTCAATTTTAGGGGAAATATACTACACTTAGGGAGAGATTAGAGACCTATGAATCCCAAAGGAGATCATTATCTAGGTCATATGATGCAACTAGTGTATTTCCCTCTCATTCACACTTAGTGGATGATAATGATATAGATGTCAATAATGCCTTAACTAATAGTGGCCAAGTGCTGATTATAGACTGATGTTTTAATGTTAGAACATGTGATATGTATGAATATTTACTATGAGTTATATAGATTTGATGCACTATTGTATTCCCTTAGTGAATTTTTATTATCATTTTAATTGTTAGTCTTTTAATAGATGTCCAACTAGATGGATATAGAAATGCAACATATGGATTTAGTATTTTAGGATTTGTAGTTGTTTTATGTAATTTATCATATATATTTAGCTTTTTATGTTTTAATTGTATTTATGTTAGTTTTGGATCCATACTTGGGTGGGTTCCTTAGTAGTTATAGCATTAGAATCCTCTTGCATGGAGACACTTCTTTGGTTAAGCTTGGTATGATCCTTTTTATCTTTATTATGATTTGGATCTTGAAAGGAATGTATTTGAATGTTTAGAGTTTTAAATGATTTTTTAATAAATTACAATTTTTTTGAAATGAAATAAGTCCTTTATTCAAAATTTTATTTATCTTTTCTCTAAGTGCATAATAATCATTATCATGGTATCTGTTAATGGCATGGTAATCAAAAAATTGTTGAACTTTGATTTCATACAAATGATGTGGAGAATGATAATAATTAAAATGCAAAATAATTAAAATTTTATCTAATAATTTAGGTAAAATATTATAGGTTGTATTGCTAGCAGAGGTTCCCCGAAATACTCTAGAACATGCTAATTATAGATATCACTTGCACAATGGATGAAAAAGAAACCATAATTGGTTGAATCAACATAAAATTAATCACTTAAAAAATTACACATATGACTTAGAAATAACACAAAAATAAGAAAAGGCATAACATAAATGGCATAACATAATGTGTTTTAATAGATTAAATCTAAACAAAGTATTTACTACATACTAAACATACATTAAAGAGGACAAGGAAAACCATTTTAGAAAAATCCTATTAATCTCTATCAACACATCAAAATCATATTCTATTACAAAAAATCAGTATATATAGCCTTTTACAATCATCTATCTCTTTGCATTATTCTATTACCCAATTAAGATTATTAGTTCGAATACATGCAAAATTTTATACAAAATAAAAAACTATATACTTTTCACATGTGTATTTTTATTATAATTTATGATATTACCATGCTCTATTCCATGCTTTACAATTTTGAACATAAATTTGAGGACTTTATGCTTGTCGATTCCTAGCTCTGGTAGATGGAACTCACCATCTATCTTAGGAACCATAGGATTATCCAACTAGAACATTATTTGTTAAATCCTTTTATTTGGTGGTGGGGTCAAAGCATGTCATTTAATTCCATTCCTTTTTACCTAAACATATGCTTGTGGAGATTTTAATTATTACAATGGTTGCTATGGTTGTGATTATACTGAATTTGATTATTGTATCTATGGAGGAATATCTTATAGAGGTAGAATCAACCTCATAGATAAGGTTTTTTTCATTTATACTTCACCCTATACTTTTATCAAAGAAATAAATAATGGCATTGGAGTGATAGGTGGAAATTCCAACTCATAGATTTTGATTTGAATGCCATTATGAAGCTTGGTGATTGAAGCATGTTGTCTAAGATATTGCATAACACCTTATGGCATCAGAGGGTTATTATGATCACATCTAGGACTTTTAGACACCATATATTAAATTTCCCTAGTTCATCATAGTAATTCCCTCTTTTTTCATAGTGATGTTTGTAATGGTAGTAGTGGACTAAAAATCTACAGCCACATTGACTGGTCCAAATGGGGATTTCTGCAATGTGAATTAAAATAACAAAACCAAAAATTGGTACTCAAATGTTTGCATGGTTCATGCAAGTACCTTATCAATGTTGGTAATTATATCAAATTTAAAAAAAATAGGTCAATTAAATTCCTCTTAGAGCTTTATCATCTGATAGACAATATCAATTATCCCTCTTATTTCTCAGTTTAAATGCTTGGTGGTCTAATTTTTTTTTTGTGATGCATTAAACTAGAATAAGCATTGAAGCATCCTCAATTGAATCAAATAATGTTTTGATCCTTATCATCTAGTATATTTTTCTTTCATGTATTAATGTATTAGTGGTTCCATAGATTTATATTGAAGGGGGGATTTAATTTGATTTAAAAATCTTGTGGCTAGAGCCATTATCTATGTAGTGATCCAAATTATGATATCTTGAGACAAATGAATATCCCCTTGATTGTAACAACATAATATGGGAATAATTAATTCATCTAGTTTCAAAAATTTAGGGAACCTAATCATCCTTTCTATATTATAACCTTGAAGTGGATGTTGAAGTACAAGGTTAATAATTATGTAGCTCCTTGAGGATGTTGGGAAAACAAAGTAGTTTCTACTAGGTCAATGAAATAAAAGGGATAAAGGTCATTATACCTGGAGTTTTAAAGACCTAACCCAATCCCCATCTCCTTTTTTGTGGATCTATTAGTGCGATCAACAACTGACCTTTGTCTATGGCTATATCAATGATCTATGATGAATGGTTATAGTACATGATCAGGATTTCATGAAAAATACATTCGTAGGAATGTAATTTTAAAGTAGATCATAGAATTCCATTTTTATGCAAAGTTTTTAATGTTTTGGTATTATTTATACCTCACTCTTATATAGTTTTTGGTGCTCAACTTTATCTCAATAACTACTTTAAATGCACTGATTATTTATACATAAATGTTCTTCTTCCCCTTAATATCACTTTTTATAAGTTATTTTGATAGTGAAATTTTGTAATTAAAATCTTTGATTTACCCCTTTGACAATTATTTGATGTGACTGACTATCCTTTCATCTTTTTAATTTATTTTGACTCCATATATCTATTTACTATATAATGTGCATCAAAAATGATGTAATATTTGAAATTGTCACATCACTAATGATTTAACATGACCAATGGATTTTAATTCTCCATACCTATCTTTTCACCACCTTCCTAAACTTAATTTATATCCTTGATATAGCTAGTAGTTGTGGCCATTTGTATCTTGTGAGTTATATTCTGGAATGTGATTGCACCTTGTGGTTATAACTACTTTTTTATTGTTTCTATGTGTTGCTCTATAATTAATCCATTGTACACACATTATAACCTAAAAGAATCAAATAAAAATAATAAAATTAAATTAAATTTTAACTACATGGTGCCACTTATCACCTACTCAATTTTTTATATTTCGGTAGAGATTAAAGGTGGTAAGGCTTAAGCCTACATCCATTTATAAGTCTTAACAATATGGTTCCATCTAAATATTGTATCACTATAGTGCGTCATAGTGATACTTCATGAATAATATAGGTTCCTTTCCATCTAATATAGAAATTTATTGGGAATGCTTTAAATCTACTATCATAAAGTAATACAATTTATTCTAGGTAGAATTACTTAGATCATAAGTTATGATCATACCATGTTTTCTAAATCTACTTGTTAATTTATTTTATCCATTGTGACCTATGTCTATATTATGCCATACTTGTTATGTCCATCATCAATATTTTTAGTCAATAGTGATCCCCTAATCTCATAACAATCGCAATGCACAGACTACGAACAATATATTCCATAAACATTACTACTTCTAGGCCATATACTACTTTAAAAAGAGTGAACCATGTATATATTTTGTAATTTATTTTATAGGACCATAGAATCATAGGGATGTGATCTTCCCAATCATCCATTTTTACATTACAAATTTTTGTGAGAATGTTTTGTAAGAGTTTGCTGGATGCTTCATCCTATCCATTTATATGTGGATGATAATTTATTATCTTATGGTGCAATATCATAAAATTCTTAGTGAGATTCTTGATAGTATTATTTGGAAAATGTTTACCTCTAGCACTGATCAACTTAAGTGGACATCAAAATATTTTAGTAATGTTTTCATATCAAAATTTAGTAGCATCTTTTGCATTGTAGCTTAGAGTGGCAAAAACTCCCACCCATTTAGTGAAATAATATGTCACAATAGTAATATATTGTGCATGAATTCATTTGATTAGTGGACTTATAGTACCAACAATGTTGATTCCCCATTGTTGAAAATATTTATCCACAAGCATTGGCACCTCTATCATCTTGTCTCTTTGATTTGGCTTTCTCATTATTTGACATACATCCCAAATGTTTATTGACTCTATTTGCATCCTAAAATAATGTAGGACATTATATCCCAATTGTAAAATTGTCCTTGCATTAGCTTCACCTGATAAATTACCTCCTATAATCCCTTGATGTGTTTTTTAATAGCTGAGGTTGTTTATGTTCTAGACTTATTATGTGCAATATATCGTCTCTGCCAATTTTATGAAAAAACCCACTAATGAGGATATAAGGTATAGATCAACTGACCATTTTATTTTTATCGTACTTTATATAATATGCAAGGAAGGTTATTTTCTCTAAGAAATTTTTAATATCTTCCATATTATTGAGAACTTTAATAGTTTTGAATATAGGCGCATTTGGAGATTCATCTTCAAGTTCTTCTAGTTCCTCTCTATTATGAATTATACTAAGGTGATAAATCCCAAAATTTTCATGTCTAGGCTTGACATTAATACAAAATTGGAATTATTAAAATAGCATAAGCTACCTAGATATGCATCCCCCTAACATAGGCTTATTAATTAGGTATCGTAATCCCTAATGACCTATGAAGAACTCAAACGGTATAGCCAAAAGTAGTGCCAAAAATTTTGTAGTGAAAAAATCATGGCTAAATCCTCCCTTTCAGTAGTAGTATAGTTATTCTCAACTATAGATAGCTTCCAGCTAGAAAAATGTATAGGATGATCTAGTCCACCTTCACTTGGTTGTGATAAAACAACCCCTGTTGTAGTGTCAGAAGCATATAAATCCACGTGGATTGGATTATTCATCTCAGGAAAGACTAAACTCAATGTTGTTATGATCCTTTCTTTTAGCTCAATGAATGTTGTTTGACATTATGTTGTCCACTCAAATTTTATATTCTTATGCAAAAGTTCTCCCATGGGTGTAGATATAGTTGTGAACCTTTTAATAAAATACTTGTAATATCCTATATGACCAAGAAATGTAATAATTTTGGTATACTTAGTAGTATGTGGCAATCCTATGATGATAGAAATCTTAGCTAGATCAACCAAAATGATATTTATGCATACAACATGGTCCAACAGAACACCAAAAGGTGTGACAAATAATCAATTATTTCAATTTAGAGTCATGCAAAATTCTTTACACCATTATAGAATGAGCTATAACTTTGACATATGTTGTTTGAGTAAACATAAAATAGGCCAATAATCTAAATACACATACAAAATATAATGAATAAAATCTTTAAATATAGTTAATATGATTCTAAAAAAGATTGTGAGTTCATTCTTTAATATAAAAGGCATTACCTTATATGAAAATTAACCCCATTCAATTGCAAACATAGTTTTGGATTGATCTTATACTACAATTAGAATCCTGGTGGTATCCATTAAATCGATATATATAAGAGTACACTTCATGTGATGCCAATAATTAAATAACTTCATCCATGAATGGTATTCAAAATAGATCATTCACATAGGCATCATTGAGTGTGTGATAATCCCCATAAACTCATATCTCACCAGTTTTATTTTATTGTACCACTATGGGATTTACCCATTTTACCTTTTATTCTAGATATATGATTCCATCTTCTTTCCTTCAATCCAACTCAAATTTTACCTTTATTTTCATGTTAGTATTTTATATATATGACTACTTATTAATGGGTTGAACACATTATTTTAGTTATATATGCATTTATCATAAATATGGATCTACATCTTTGACCTCTTAGAATTTGGTTGGGACTACATCTTAATAGTCCCTTAGTAATTGTAATACTTTAAAAATCTAGGCTTGTTCCCAATATTCTCCCACCGTCACAAGTTTAGGAACTAATTTTTTTTCCAATATTCACTTCAATCTTTCACAATGACTATTGATATATTTTACTTGATCAATTACTAAAAACATCTTTCATAATGCACTTACCTTCTCATTATGGAATGTTTATGTTACATAGTCTGTCTTCTTCTAATTGAGTTACACTTTAAACTAGGTTTGATTCAATTTCCTCTTCACGCACAAAGAAACATTTGAGAACAATATCTTCATCACTATCACTCAACTTTAATAAGTAATATTATATTATATTACATGGCTTGACAATAGCTTGTTATTTCTAGCAAGCTTTGTAATTTTTTGATGCCACATTTAAATCTTGCATAGCCTATTATTGTGATGATGATTCAATAGTAGTTGTTAAAACTTCTATAGATCCATGTTAGAGAAACATTTTGATTTTATCTAAGGCCTTATGCACCAATGGAGTATCATCTTCAAATACAAATGTATGAATGAAATCTTGCTAAAATTGAACCTAATACTTGGTTTCTCATTTGTGTTCTTGGTGCATATACCAAACTATTGGCAAAGGTATTAATGTGTGGTTAAATGTGTGCACCTAATATCTTAGATCCAATCCCTATGTGGTTTATAAATCCATGGATTGATGAATGTGTAACTCTAGACATTGATGTTCTTAGAAGAAAGGCCACTTGGATTTGATAGTATTTAGTACCTAGAACCTTACACGTAAGAATTTGCATGCTTCCTC
Source organism: Torreya grandis (assembly GCA_037957365.1). Lineage (NCBI taxonomy): Eukaryota > Viridiplantae > Streptophyta > Pinopsida > Cupressales > Taxaceae > Torreya > Torreya grandis. The sequence continues at coordinate 78,720 of JARHVA010006855.1, forward strand.
CCAATAATTTTTTAGATTTCTTTAGATGACCCACCAATTCATAATATCTCCTTTAAGTGCATAACTAAGTGCACTGACTCATTGATCCAACTCCAGTACATGCTATTCAAACCTCAATATAAATGGATTGAGATCTCTCATAAAATATTGAGTTATTTGTCATCCTATATTGATAACCACAAACATAGGTCATAACTCAAGAGCTATGCATGGATATTTAAACATGTGAGTGTCTAGGTCACCACTTATAGATGATGTCAATTCCCATGGTAGAACATACTTGGGAGTAGGATCCAAGTAATCCATCATTGTGGCACTTGTATATACATTAAATTAATTTTAGACTTCATCAGAGAGTGTACTAATAGAGAAACACATTCTTCTATATGAGCTTACCTAACTAAAGGCTTGGTTATAAAAATTATATATACTATTATCTCTTTTTATTACATAGTGTGTGACTTTCCAACTTGATATTCTATAGATCACAATGGATTTTTCCTTTCCTCTGTACCAAATTTAATCTAGCAATTATCTTGATAAGTATAATGGGACTGTATATCTTTTGGGATAATGTATGGATTTTGCTTATACTCATGTAGGGGTATGAACACTATTTTATCACCTTGATGTGCTTATAATTGGTTTTAGATAGTATTGATGGTCATTTATCCATCATATCTCTTTTTATTAGAAATTAATGTAGGATAACGAGTCTCTACTATATTCATGTTGATTAATTCAAAATATATTCATAGGCTAAGCTTGACCACTTTCATTTTAACATCTTTTAATCTTCTAATGGTCTCAACCTAACCATAATAATCCACACTAAGAGTAACTAGACTATAACTTAATCTTGGTCACCAATGGCTTCCTAAGTTGATTGTGGAATCATATTAACTATGCTCCTAAAATTAGATACCACATTTAGAATCTCATATCTAGCTAACTCAATATCCATTCAAGAATAAAAATCCTAAGGTTTATTATTTTTAACACACCAAATTACCTTATCAGACTCTTTATGACCTCATTATGCACATTATAAAAGATTATGTATGAGATTAGTGATGTTCTAGGAGATATCCATGTTGCATAGTGCGTTGATTAAATTCATCAAGTTTGTTAAAGTAATCAAAACACCATCCTATCTCATTATACTAACAATTTATCCATACATTTTGGCATCAATGGTTGTGTTATCTCCCTTAGAATTTGGTTGCTATTGGATCTCTTACAAAATTTATGTAGCTTGACACATCAAATTCTTTTCTATAGTAAGATCGAGATATTTTTCCCAATGTAATTTTATAATGCCCTAATCTTGAGGCATTCTCAAATGTAGTAACCCTTTCTTGACTCTTTTTCACCAGGCAATTGATTAGACAAATGTATTTTACTTTGTATATGCATTGATCATATTTATGTTGTGTATTATCTTCTTCTTCTGATATTTGTCTAATACCTAACAATCTTCTATTTTATGTTGTCCTTAAATTTTGAGGTATACATAATATACTTATCTTGATGGATTAATAGGGTAATTACTATCATAATGTTTATATGAATAAAATACATAACATTGCATAAGCAATTAGGGCTGTCAATTCTCATTGTGCGAACTACCTTGATATCCTCTACAATATTTGCCCCTTTATCCTCCTCTATATACTCCTTTTTTCTAATGGTATCTCCAACCTTATTGTTTTTATCCAACATACCCTCTTTATTGGCTTGGTTACACATCATAACCCTCATATTGGTGGTGAGGAGAACTTGGGACCCACTTTGAATGATACTATTGAAGGCTCATGCTGGTCAATAATGGTGCATACTGACTAGAATATTTATATGATGTAGATGATGCATTATTCTAGTTATTAGGCCCTATGGTTAATATTTTGGTGATTAAGGCATCTATTATTAAGGGTATAAAGTCCTCCATCATAGAATATCTTGAGTCACACTATTCATCTCCACTTTTGGTCCTAAAATTGCCTACTTTGCAATTGGTACTTGTTCCACTACAACTATGAAGACATTATTATCAATATCTTCATTCAAATCATGTAATTCTTGGTAAATATTTTCATCATGATTTATGGATTTGAAAGAATGAAAAAACAATACCTATATTTTATTATGTAGTGTTGTAATAGATAGAACATAGAAGTTACATGCCATACTACTCTACATATCTCACATAATTCAAGATTAAACTTCGAATAATCATTTCTATGAAGTCCTTCTCATCTACATTCTGTGCACCATAAACCTAATTTAGGATTTTATTTCTCATGCATCTCATTGATTCTTATCATGAATGAATCTATCTTTGTTTTAACCATAGATCCATTTATGGGGACATCCCCATAGTTATCTATCTACTCTACTCGCATGGAGTTAGACTAAGCATTATCTTTAGTTGGATATTGAGATTACACAATGTCAAGTCCAATTATTGATCTTAGTTCTTATATGAACCAAGTAACATTATATTTACCTTGAAGAATAAAGTAATGTTTTTTAATAATGTTAGAAAATAGCTTATCATATTCTACAATGGATTCTCCTGATTTATGTCAAATCTCCTTCAAATATTAACTAGTTTTCCTTGTGCATTTATTTAATTTATATATTGATATTAGACAACTTTAAACTTGGGTAATTTCCAAGGTGTTTACATCCCTCTTAGAAATGAAATCTAGAGTTCATCCTTACGAGGCCCCTATGAGTTTTTATTTCTTGTTTTTATCTATTATTATTCCTCTCACATTCCATTTCATGTCACAAGTTATTAGGTATTGCTTTGGGTTCATAAACCCATCATTGGGCATTAAAAAATTAAACATTCATATAGTCAAGACCATAGAGGGAAATTGTTTAATGATATATTATTGAATGATAGTAATTATCACTGAAGGTATCTACAAAGTGGTGACTACAACTTTATGTGACGATGCACTATTGGTTGTGTAATATTGACTATTCACTATGAATTGCACACTAGAATTTTTAGGTGTGTTAAACAAGAAATATTCTCCCTTTATTTTTATTCAATCTATTATATACTTTATTTTTTTACTTGAATTTCCAAACTTGTATATAAAGGAATCAAAACAACCCATATTTGCCTCTTTGTCTACACTTTTTCATATATCAAGTAATAAATTGGGATGGGGGGATGCATAATACTCTTGAAGTGAATGATTTATATTTTGAAACTATACTTATTTCAAAGTTGATCATGCCAAATCTATGCATTTTACTCTATTTTCATCCAAAGAATTCTATTCTCTTGGTCCAAATAAAAACCTTTCATTAACTGTAATCTATCTCTACCATCTAACTACTCTACTTCTATTCTACATTATTGCTCATGTTATTCTACCTCCATATTTGTACGATTTATATCTACATCTTCCTATTCATAGGGTCCTTATGCATGCCCTACACATCTTTTACTTCTATTAATCTCCTCATCTCTAGCATTGTCCTCTTTCATCATTCTATCTTTAGCACCTTCTTTTATACTTCTAATTTTATCCTCATTTACTTTTTAGTTTCTTTCTTTATTCCTCTTTGTCTGTTGTCTCAATTCCCCTTATAGTCCCATAATTTTATACTCACTATGAGTCTTTTTTCCTTTCTTTTAATAGGATCTAGATCAATTTTATTTTATTCAAATTCTTTTCATTCACTTCATTCTGCATGCACACCCATTATTCCTAAAGTGACTACTCCATGTTGGATGTAGTAGGCATCATGGCCTTTTCCAAAACTAATATTTTTATTAACATAAGTAGTTATTAAAAAAATTCCCCTTGATACCTTGAATGAACATGTAAATCCTTACATTATGAACTGAGTAATATGGCTGCTAATTGTAGTCTTAGTCCAATAATTTACTACTCAAGACCAATCTGTAACTAGGTTATGAAGTCTATCAAATTTTTATTTTTGTCAAAATTATAATATCTATCCTCGTAGAACTGAAGCAATAGAATTATAACCTAGATAACCATGTGGATAATAATCTAAGAACCTCAAAAAATAATATTTCATATATTTCACCATAAATGTGCTCTTGGATAGTCCCTTCACAATCGTTCTAACTCTCCTTGCTACTTATTCCAAAAAATTATGCATTCTCTCATCCAACCTTTTATCTTTATCTCTCTATCATGGCAGCCATCTAAACATATTTAATCCAAATAAGTTCTACCTTCACAACACCATTTTTAGTAGATGTTCTTGGAAATACACTAGAATATGTTAATTATAGATATGTGTTGCACAGTGGGGAGAGAATACAAACTATAATTGAGTGAATAGACTTAAAATTCATCACTTACATACAAAACTACACACAGATTATGAAGAACACATCTACAGAAAACAACGTAATTCAAATGTCATAACATAATATGTTAGAATATTAAATAAAAATATAGTATTTACTCTGCACTAAACATACATAAAAGAGGATAAGGAAAACCATGTCAACAATTTTTTAAATCTCTAACAACGCATCAGAAGTACATTCTATTACAAAATATTACTATATATAACATTTTACAATCATTTGTCTCTTCTCATTCCATCCTCTCAAGATACAAAAGGAAAGACTCTTAACATTCTTCTATTACCCAATTAGGCTTATTAGTCCCATTATATACAAAATTTTATACAAAATGAAAAATATATAGTTCACACATATGTCATTCTATTATACTTTTTGATTTTACCACATGATTTATTTCACACTTAACATGTATTTTGACTAAGGGTATATAAGTATTGTGATTAGTTACTCTACAAAAAAATTTAGTTTACTTTATATAAAACATATACTTGTTTATATTAATATTAAAGAATATGTATCGAACTATTGAGTTATGGTATTTCATTAGTGTGTGTATTGTTAGTTTGAGTTTATTTGTTGAACCTTATAAACACTATGTGCATTCTCTTGGGGGTCAATGTATTTCATTATTTTTACCATCTTAAAGTAACTCAATGTATTCTTGAAAATGATTTGAAATAGTTAAAAAACCTAATTCCTCTTTTGATGCTAAGGACTCATAACAAAGACCTAAAAATGATTCACAAGTATTATAAACTAGTTTTAATTGTAATGGATAAATGAACCTTGAGCAGAGATATGTTTCACCTCTAAATATTTTTCTTGGTAAATCAATTGATGCATACAAATTTTAAATATTAATATATAATTGTAAACTTACTCATATTTTCATTGATGCAAGGTAGTTAATTTCTCATAAATAACCATATGTCCCTTATTTATAATATATGAGATTTAAAAAACTTCTTCAAGTTCAAGATATATGGGAATGAATCCACTAGGAATGGAATAGAAATAGGCAAGTACACATCCTTATACACTCTAATTAAATAGTTGTAACAACATTCAACTACCATTATGGCCATTCATTATTTCATGAAAATCTATTAGGTGTATGTAAGGGTCACCACTTACATCAAATTTAGAAAATGTATGGATTATTAAGTTAGGAGGTTAGGGAAAATATAGGATATTGTGCACAATAGTTTTACCAAAAATTGAATTAGTTTCAACCCAAGCTTGATACACTTTATTTTCCAAGGATAAATGGTTTACTTGATCTTGAAAAACACCTACAACATGCATCAAGGAGATGACATTTTGAGAAGATATGTTAATATTTTTAAGAGGTTCATTTAAGGGATGAATTATGTTTTTAATCTTAGCCATTGGTACACTATTACAAATAAGAGAAACATGCTTAAGAATAAATTATTCATTAGAGATAGTTGTTTTTTGAGATTAATTGGTTTGTAATATGGTGTTAATGTGTGAAGGTATAGCATGTGTAATCAAAATATGATATGTAACATTATGAGTACTAGAATCTTCTTGCTCACATATCTTATAGCATGTGTAATCAAAATATGATATGTAACATTATGAGTATTATAAGTTATAGCATGTGTAATCAAAATATTATATGTAACATTATGAGTATTATATTTATAGTATAGGTGACAAGAGGGTAATAAAATAATTATAGCATGTAGGTACACTAGATATTTGATATAAAGAAAGAGAGATGGTGTCATCATTAATAGGGTTTGATTGAGCTGAATGGAGGGAATGGAAAAAAATCATCATAAATAACATCATCATTTTTATCTATAATAGATTAAAAATAATGAGGTGATGGAAATTCATGAATAAAATCTGAGTGTACACCCATATTGTGTATGAAAGGGGAAACTATAGAGGATATTATGGGTGTGACCAAGGAAGAATCAAAAGAGGGATATAAAATTGAAATTGAAGGAGTCAAGAGATGAAATTAATGAATATTATAAAGGGAAATCCAAAAAATAAACTATAGGTGTGATTAAAGGGGAATCTAGAGAGCAATCTAGAATATATTCCAAGGATGAATCTATGTGTGAATCAGAGGAGGAGGTTAAGAAAAACCCAAAAGAGAATATAGTGGTATGATAAAAAGGTAAATTCAAAAATAAATCCTGGGATAAATATCAAGAGTGATATAGATATTATTTTAAAGAGATATTCAAGGATTAAACAAGAGGCACATATTACTCCTATTGATTGAGTAAGTTAGGTGATTGAATAAAGTCACAACTCCAAGATGTCTAGGCTTAAAATGTTTTATATGGGTACATATTATCAAGATAAATTCATAAATATAATCATCTTCCATGATTTTTTGTTTATTCCTATATTTCCATTCAACTTGATCATAAGAAAAGGGGAAATCTTTAGTGGAAAACTATTCATTAAGAGGATGAATCCTACAAACATATCTATTTTGAATATCTACAGTAAATATAATGAATTTAAAAATAATAAGTGAAATAAGATTAATGATATAAATTAATAAGTAATATAGATGTATATATGAAATATTAAATAATCATACAATGCAAAAACAATAGGTACTGCCATTTGTCAAAAGGTGCAAGGAATGCCGAAAAAAATGTACATTTGATTTTTGTGTTTTTATGGTGAGTATATTATTTTCATTTGTGGATATATATGAATGAATAGAGTTTTATAAAAATATTAAACATAACCATACTTATCAAAACATGATTTTCAAGGAATCATATTGATGTAGACTGTAAGAATAAGTTGTTATGAAAACATAATTTTCTAGATATATGGTGGAGCCAAAAGACACTAATCACAACGTCATTAATAAAATTTAAAAAATAAATTAGTAAACATAATATATGCTCATGTAAAATTATTTTAAACAATGTAATAGTGATTTAAAGGTTTTTTTATCATGTAGAAGATGTATCTTGACAATTTTTTGACAATTTCTACATCTGTCATGATTGGCATTTCACAAAATAGTTATGTAAGATTTGCACCCATCTATGAATGTCGTCCATACTAGAAACTTAGATATCACATCTAAACAAAAGTATTCATGACTTATATTATCAATTGAAAATTCCATATAATTAATAAACTAAAATTTGAATGTTTTTTTTTTTCAAAATTGATAGCATTTAACTAAAATAGATGTCCCTTGATCAAAAAAAGGGGGTTGAAGTTTTAAAATAGATATTGTGAAAAGGTGCTCTCTCTCTCTCTCTCTCTCTCTTTTCAAAAAGAATGCAATCCATCACATACCAAACCAAGTGAAATAACCTCATAAATCATAAAAGGTAAGCTCATATCACTAGTAATGGGTTTTGAGTGAGGTACACTTACCATATTACACTCCTCCACTTCAATCTAGACTTAATTTTTGATAGTAAAGACTAATTATCAAAGCTACCCCTCATTTCAATATAATATGATAAATATTAAATATACTATTATAGTATTATATTATGAGAAGGATCGACATCTAATATTTGCTACATAATGATGGTGATAAGCATTAGTGAGGTATTTTATTTGATATCATATAATAGGGCTACCATATTATATTTCATATTTTATTATATATATATAAGGGACCTGCTATTGGATAAAGTCACAACTCCAAGATGTCAAGGCTTAAAATGTTTTATATGTGTGTATATTATCAAGATAAATTCATCCATATAATCATCTTCCATGATTTTTTGTTTATTCCTATATGTCCATTCAACTTGATCATAAGAAAAGGGGAAGTATTTAGTGAAAAAAAATTCATTAAGAGGATGAATACTAAAAACATATTCATTTTGAATATCTACAGTAAATCTAATGAATTTAAAAATAATAAGTGAAATAAGATTAATGCATTTATGAAATCTTCAAGAAAAGAGATGGTGGTAGGAGGTCAAATGTTTATGTTCCTTATAGGCCACCTAGGTACAAATAAAGTACAAGGGGACAAAGGATAACTTACACTCATTCACTTCACTCTAAAATTCAATTTTGATAGTAAAGGATAATTTCCAAAGCTACCTCGTTCTTCCTTGAAAATATCAATATATACATATGCCATATTTATTTTAGAGACAATGAATGTGTGGTTACCTATTAATTGATTACATAGACATACAAATTTATAATATGTTTAGCCATGTAAAAGATGTTTACATTACAGAAGGTCAAATCTAATTTTGGGTTTTATTTTTAGAAAAATGAGGTTTGTTTGCACTAGAAATTAAAGTTATTTTTAATATTATAAGTGATATTTCTACCAATGTAATTTGGTAAACACATTTGTTAAATATTGATTTGGTTTTCTATATATTATAATTTTTTTTCAAAATTTTAATCATTATTGATGAATTTTATTATTATAAAAAATTGTAGCCAATGTTTTTATATTTAAAACTTGTTTTTTTATTTAAATTGGAAATACTTTTTACATCCATAGTTTTTACATTAAGCTTCGATAAACTTGATACAAAATTGAAATTTTTTTATTTGAAAAATTTTTCATTCTTTTTATATATTAAATTATGTAAGAGCAGGTCCCTAATTTGAATTTGAGAAATATATATGTGCAAAACATTCTAAAGTATTTCAATAAATATTATGTGTATTAATCAAATCATTTCATTTTTAAGTTTTAAGTATATTATCAATTTAATATTTTCACTTTGTAATAAATTGTAAAGTATTTCAATAAGTGATATGAGTATTAATCAAGATATTTTCAAGTTTTAATTTTATTATCAATTTTATATTTACACTTTTCAATAATATCTATCCAACATAATATATTTTTAAATAAAATTATAATAATGCTATAATGTTCACTCATTCATTGTATTATAATATGTTACAGTATAATACCTTAGTATACTAAAATTAAAAATGTAATTTATTATAGTAATTGTATTATAAATAAATATTCTACTCAATAATATATAATGTAATATAAATATATATTAAATAATATAAAATATAATATTATTTTGAAAAATATATTTATCATAATATATTTTTATGTCTAGGTTATAAGGGTGCACTTTTTTTAGATTTTTAAAAACAAGAAAAGAGAATAGAATCCAATGAATTTTCATTTTCTCTTCATGGCTAAATTTGAGCATTGGTGGGGAAGAGTAGAATGCAAAATAAGAATAGTGTCACTACCAGGGAACATAGGGGTGTGAATCTTTTTGTTAATAGGCAAACACATATCAAAAGGATATTTTTTCAATACCTCTAGTACATTGCATTTTATTTACTAAGCCTTGTTGTCCACCAAACCCTATCACAACATGTCAAACAAGTTCATTCCCTCTTTCCCATGAAATATATTGGTCACCATTTGGAAACCCAAACCTCATTCCCCTCATAAAAATCCACCCATTAAGTAGGAAAAATCGAATAGTTTTGGTAATGATTCAAAAATGGATCTCTCAAAGAGTGAAAAAGGTTTTATTTTGTATGCAAACTATACCACATCGTTAACATAACACTAGCTTATTCCATCCCATTAAATAATATCTTCCATAAATTTAAATAAAGGATTAAAGATAAACATAATTACTAATTGAATTTGTTTAAGTATTCCATAACATCAACAACCTTATTCTTATCTCAAAAGGCAATCTACTCTACTTTGGAAACTACTCTTATTTTGCTTAGATTATTTATCATCTATTGGATTCAACCCTTAAATGCCAATGAAAATGAAATGTTTATATAAAATGAATGATTAATAATGTTGCATCTTTATTTTTGGCTTTTAATATAATTTTATGATGTTTAACCCCTTAAAAAGCTTTACATCATTCTTTGAGGTGTTTAATTCTATAAATTTCTACATCAAAGCTCAAAACATACACATATAAAATATGTTATATCTGATGGATTATCCATAATCACAAACACATACTATTATATTATATTCTAGATATTCAATAAAAAATGAAATGATAAATAATAAATAGTTAAATTCAAGGCCTCATAACAGGTTAATTGCAACAGTAAAAGAGGAGAAATACAAGATTTTGTGTGAAAATTTAATTTTCTATTAGGATTTTAGGATCATTAAGTTTAGTAAATTCATATGCTTTGCATAATATTTATATATTTAATTTGGGAATGGCCTCCATAAACCAAAAAATAAATGATGCATGGAGATGGGAACAACCTCCACTAGCCAGGAAATAAATAAGGCATGGTTGTCCATGCCTCTTACACACTTTGAATGGCCAAGTGTTATGTATTTACCATCATTCAAACCTATGAATTGTGAAACCAAATCAGCCTACTCAAAACTAGCAGTTTAAGAAAGGAAAATTCTATACTATGAGATGAATCTCAAGTATGTATATGCTAATAAAAAACACTTATGGAATAATAAGGGGTAAACCAAGAAAGGCTCTTGAATGATTTGTAGGATTTGAGATATACTTCCTTGTTTTTTGTTCAGTGTCGACCAAATATTCCATAACACTAACTATAAAGCTATGACCATTCCTATAGCCCACTAACCTCAATTTTTAGGGTAAGTTGGGAGTAACTTCCATAGGTGATATACTCCTCTAAAGTCAACCAAAAAACATAAGGATAAAAAAGGATTCATATTTGTGTAAACAAGGGATCCTAAAGTCCATGTTTAGCTCTCTACTATGAATATGAGTATTGGAGTAAAAATAATCATGCCATGATTTCTATAAATAGAACATCACATAGCCCTACATGATAGTATCTAGGTATTTTTAAAACTACTAGAACATAATTTCTTATACAAAGAAAAGAAAAGAGAAATGAAGGGAAAATTAGGTGAAATATTTTTGTGTTGGAATTAGAAATCTATGACTTAAAAAATATATAATTTTAATTAAAACCCTAAACCACACAAAAATCAACAAATAATAAACAATATAATATTTCTAAATAAAGAACTATAAACTTTAAGAGATATATGAAATATTTTATAAAAATGGGAGAGGTTATTACATGAAATCAGTGACATGATAGAATACATAAATTTATTTTAAAATAGATTTGTATTTCATTACATAATCTATCATTTACTAAAAATAGTAAATTACAATATCTTGGTAATTTATGTGATATTTTTCCAATTAAAAAGTGGTTTTTAATTTAATATATATGAACAGAAAAAAATATGATAAATTTGTAAATTAAGATATTTTTAACCAATTATGAGTCAAATAAAGTGCAATGATTATTGACTAATCAATATAAATGCCTAGTATATGCACAATTTAAAATCTATATTTACAAAAAAATAGCTAACTATTTTTGAAATCTGGGATATTTTTTTTAGAAAATTATTTAATCTACATAACATAGAAATTAATCAAGAAATAGATTTGATTATTTTTACTTATGCATGTATTTACTAAAAAATAAATTAGAATTTATGAGTTATTTATGTATTATTTTTCTTATATAAAATGTTTTTGACTAATTTTTGTATGACAGATAAAAACCTCTAATGGTTTTGAGAATAAATCCTAAATGTCTCAATTATTATAGAAAAACCCTAGTGACAAGATAGGATTTGACAATATTCGATAATATGTGGATTCACTAAGATGTTTATTCTATTTTGAATTAGAATTAAAATAAACTAATACAAACTGATATAAATAAGAGTGTAGTAAAATAAAATAAAATAAAATAGAAAACTTCAAGTAAGCTATAAATGATAAATTGTAAAAGGGGAAATATGTACTTAGCTTGTGATTTGATTGATCATTAAATATAAAGGGTATTTTTATATTATGTGATGCACAATAAAATATGTGATTATGTGACTAACAAAAATAGAGATTCAAGATATACATGGACAAGTATATAGAAAGGGGTAAATGTGAGTTTCATTATTTCTGGATACTATGACTTTGCCTTATCAGATTATGCATTAGATTTATAAATCTAGGTATGTTTTCATGTGTCTTTATGCATCCTATTTCTATGTGTATCTACATTTAAAATTTGTATGAATTATGAAATAAAAATTATAATTACTATACAAGAAATAAATAGGTATCAAATGCAAAATGGGTAAATAGGTTTAAGGGAATAGATGAGATGGCCTTATAAATAGTTATGTAATTGAACACTATCTACATATCCCAAATAGCCCTTAGCCAATGTAGCTCTCCCTCCTATATGTGTGTGTGTAATCATGGATGCAAGACTAGATGCATTTTCACCTATTAATACCCTTGATACAAGTATCCAAAATGATGTATTCAACCTTAAGAACTACAAAAAAATAAGTTATTCAACATATAAAACTTTGTATAACTTTTCATCATTGAGAGTAAGTGAAGTTTCCTTTACAAGACACTCATTTATATACACATTTATATTTGAATTTTTGACTTGTTGGTGTATGAAAGGACCAAATCAAAATTACTAACAATTTTTAAAATTATCATTATTGACATAGAGACTCAAAAACCTTCTACAATTTATGTTAGGACAAGTTTAGATTATAGGATAGGTCCATAGTGTGTCATTTTACATATAATATGAACATATGTAAAAGACCTAAAATGAACATAAAGAGACATAGAAATAAATTGGTGATCCCCTAAATAGAATATGAGAAGATAAAATAATGACATAAATATAAATTAAGAAGACAAAAAGAGAGGGAAGAAAAAAACTTGAGACGTATCATTCCAATGAGCCATTCATTTATCAACAATAATCCAAGTAAGAAAAGTTTTGTAACAATGTGTATTTTGAATAGAATTATGGCAAATTTAGGTGTCTAAAAGAACCAAAACCAAATTACATTGGAAATATTTTAATGAAGGATGATGTATTTTAGGGTTTCATATTTATTCTTTTAGAAGATGCACCAAGAGGGCCCCTTAAAACCAATCAATTAAAGTCTATCTTAAAAAGAGATTTATTATTCATGATAAATCGCAAATTTAAATAAGCTTTAAGAATTCCCTGAAGGATCCATAATTTTTCCACAAGTCATAATGGTGTACTAAAATGAGATATTAACTTATTATAGTCTTGATTCATAGAAAAATTACTAGAGGGATATCTATTCCATTTTAGGATATCATTCTCCACTAAGCTTCTACTATGGATAGAGTTCCAAAAAAAGCTAAAAGAAATACGAAGATTAGAAGAATGTTTGGATGCAAAGATACTTGGGTTTTTCCATCTTCTCTAAATGTCCCATAGGCTTCACACTTCATCCCACTAATTATAATATAGGTTTCCCTATAGGTTTGAAAAGTAATCTTCTAAATTGTTGAAGGAGAGATGATTGTAGAGAGGACCCAAACTAGACCAAGATTCCTTCTAGAAGTTAAAAATTCTAACATTTTTAATATCCAAACATAGGGAGTTATAAATAAGGTCACCACATTTCCCAAGGAAATTATAGATATGAGACTCATACATCCAAATCTAAGTAGTTAAAATATGGATAGGATAATCAATGTTATAAGGACATTTTCTTTGGATAAAGATTTTATAAATGTTATCTTTGGATTTCTATATTCTCCATAGAATTTTTACTCCTAGAGCTTCATTCATCCTTAACAAAGTTTTAATTCCATCATTACATTTTTTTAGGCAAGCAAACCTCTTCCCATTTAACTAAATCAATTTTCTTAGACTAAGAATGAGTATTCAAAAGTTCTTTTCATAATGTTAGCTAATTTAAATTTAACACTAGCAAGAGATTCTAAGACTGACATCATATATAATATTATTTCTTAGAGAATATCTTTAACTAATTATTTTTTCTCCTGACCAAGATAGCCATTTTCCTTTCCAAGAAGCCAATTTCTTATGTAAAGTTGTAATCATATTATCCAAAAATTATTTTTTAGACCGACCTTTAATGAAGGGGATCTCTAAGTATTTACTCATGAGAGAACCTAAATAAAAACAAACAATTTGCTTAGTCTTTTTTGGTCTACAAAATGAAGAGTGGATGAAGAAAATTTTGTATTTCAAAAGTTTAGCTACTCTTTATTAGGATCAGTTGTCATTACAATAAACCATTTCTCATGATCTTGTCCCAGCTACATGACATTGAATGACTTGTGGAGATGAATCAATTATCTATAAATAACATCAAATTTAATTAACATATTTTATACAAAAACACTCAAAGTTTAAAATTATAAAAATGAATCGACTACTTATTCATATAGAAGTATAATAGTTTTAAGGGTGGCATAATACCTGAAGATGTTCATCCATAAATTCAAGAATAGTTGGGAGAATTATCAAACAAACACCTCCTTTGTCAATCCTGAGAATAATTATCATATCCCAAAAAATGGGGGATAAACTTATAAATGTTTCCACTTCTCTTTGATTAAATATTGATTGAAATATGTGTATGTTGTGATTGGATGAAAGGACAATTTATAAGAAGGAGAAATGAAAGGAAGAACTTTATAATGAAGTCCTTGGGTGTGTAACCTATAAATTAGACTTAGGGATCATGATTCAGGTGAGGGGCACACATTTTAATCATTATTATACCAATTGTGAAAAATGAGGGGAAATAATTTTAGGGGTCATTATAAAAAAATATATAATTATTGAGACTCCAACTACATTTAACACATGGAAATAATTAGCAATGATACCATCCTTCTACCCAACTAATATAGAGCGAGCTGTGAAAATTAAAAACACATTGATTAATGCAGTTGAAAGATACAAAAGGAACATGTGTCAAATAAAATATGAACTACAAGGGTAAGCTATCTTCTATAGTATATTACTTTCTAAATGTTTAAATTGCATTTTGAATATAAATTCCACTATTTATTAGACATTTATCAATAATTCAATTCATTTTTCTTATTGGCATAGTTCTTAAACTATTCTAGTTGGTATGCCAAGGCCTAAGTCTTGTATGTATTATTCAAATGAAGCTAACATTGATGCACAAAATTAATTTCGAAGGGAAATAAATAAGGATATTGGAGATGAGATTCTCAGAGGCTACTTCAACACTCCTACAAATAAAATTTTCACTTTATATATGGTATTATACTAAAAATAAATACAATAACGATGTGGATTGAGGGTTCTATTTGTATAATTCAAAGTTTGTTCACACCATCTCTTTATATAGAAATATCATTATATTCATCAATTGCATTATATTTTCCAAATATATTCCATGGAGCTCGAATAAGAGGATCATTTTATATTTATATGTTATATTAACTATAAAATAAGGGGGAAATTATTTACCCTATTGAGAGACTCATTTAATTACCTCCACACTTTCATGGCTCACAAATTTCATTGATGCTTAGATCTTTAGTTTTGAGAGATGTTTGATCATACCTTGTTCCATAATATTCTATAACTAGATGATTGATTCTTTCATTAACCTTCATTATTATTAAGTATTAGATACAAAATAACATCATGACATGCTTATAAAAATGAAGAGATATTTGAAGCATTAAAGGATATTATTTTTTCCATGGAGATTGAAATAGAGGATCATTTTATTATTTAGATGTTCTCTTTACTATGATATCACAGGATGATTCTTCTTCTTATTAAAATACATTTATAATGCTATTAAAATATTCATAGCATACAAGTATCATATTTGCTTGACTCTTTTATTTTGATAAATGTTTGATCTTCAATGGGTCAAAGAATTTAATTCCATAATATTCTCCAACTAGATAATTACTTATTTTGTTCACATTGTTTCTTTTTCAGGATTGAGTAAGAAGTGACCTATAATATTTTTGTAGATACAATGAAATATGTGATGCATTGAAGGATATGATATTTATTACTTTTATTGTTTATAGAAGGCGATTCAAATAGTTGTTGGGGTTTTTTTGAAAGGTTATGATCCTTAATATTTTGAGGGATTTTTTGAAATTTAAGTGCACAAATGTTTTCACATCATGTACATCAAAACTTGTATCAAATCATTTTTCATTTGGTTTTTTAACGAGTCTAATTTTTTTTATGCCTATTACATTAGAGATAAGAAAATATTTTTAAAAATTAATATTTTAATTATGCATATTATTGAAGTAACCTATGTCATAATTATTATTATTTAATTTTATGTTAATATCTAGTAATTTATTGTGGCATGTTTCCAATTATTACATATTATGAACTAAAAATAATAATTATATAAAACATATCAATACAACCAATAATTTATCTTTACTAAACTTACAAGTTTAAAGTATAAATTGTTAGATGTGGAATAAAACATAATATAAAAATATTCCAATTTTAAGCTGATCAATCTATACATTATAATATATAATATTTATTTGACCATAATAAAAAAATTAAAAATATGAAGGATAGAAGTATATGGTATTTAGATTCTACCTTGTGATGGGCAAAATAAAACTAGCAATTATACTTGATGCAGTGGTGTATACGCTTCAACAAATTTACTCCTGAGGGGTATCCACTTGTTTTATTGACAATGAGATACCTTCATTAAAATTTTAATCTAAGTTATGAATGATTTGGTAAGATGTCAACACTGTATATGTGGTACTAGTCACGCTTTAATGTTAGCCTTGGAATTTTTGCATAATAGAAACACACTTGTAGAAAAGGAAACTGAAGGAAATGAAATTAGAAATATTTTAGAAGCTTCCCACATAAGATGATTTGAATGTATAAAAATGGAATATTATTATACACGTTAAATCACACATCATAATTTTTTAGATAGAAATAATAAATGCCCACACACAAATAATACAAAAAATAAAACTAATACTAATGAATGAGAAATTAGACTATGTGGTCCATACAAGTGGGCTCTATCTTGTTAAAATTGGAACTAAAATTATTTTATCTACTATAGATGTGTTACTCCTTCAAGCTAAATTTATTTCATAATAGTTATGCTATGGTAGAATTATAGAATCATAAACAATTACTCTCAACTCTTCTATACTTTGTTCTAACTCTAAATTCCATCTATTTTCTAGGTAGCTAACTTACTACTTTCTAACATAAGATATTATTGTTATATATGGTAGATGGTTACCTATTCATAATGTTTCCTGAATATGTGAGTTACAACTGTAACATACATAGTTGTCTAAACATATAACTAGTGGCAGCAATAAAATAATAAGATAAAATAGTTAGAGAAATAAGTTATAACCATAAAAATAATTAGTTGTAACCATAATAAAACTGAGGAAATAATATAATATTCTAGTTCTATTCATCCCTATATTCACGGTATCATGTCTATTCCTTGAATCATGGGATTCCACTAATTCAAATGATGCTCTAATCATCTTATTAATCGAAATAGTCAACTAATAAATTAACATTCTAGTAAGCACTCTTGTTCTACTTGTCAAGTCTATAATGTCAAAATAGTTGACTAATATGACTTTTAAAGATGAGTCAATTATCTATGAATAACATCAAATTCAATTAGCATATTTTCTAAATAAAATAATCATAGTTTGGGATTAAAATTAATTAATCCAGTACTTAATCATACAAAAGTATACTAGTTTGAATGGTGTCACAATCCTTGAAGATGTTCTTCCATAAATTAAATAATATCTACAATAATTATCCCACATATGCCAGCTCTATCAATGTTAAGAATAGTTATCATCTCCTAAGAAATGGTAGTCAAACATTCTTTTAGAGGATTTTGAGGTTCATGAGGTTATTTTAGAGGATTCTCCAATGGTTTTTATGGAGTCTATTATTGTGTCTCCTCATGTTCTTAATTTGGATCATCCTTATATTTTTTAGGGCAATTTATCACCTCTACCTATATTCTCTAAAAGTATTTTGATGTGGTAACAACTTCTAATAATAAATATTATAGATTAGAGTCTGAGATGCTAATAGAATATATAGATACATTGGTGAGTGATGGTGTTCAATGAATGATGGAAGATATTATTTATCATCAAGGGAGAACAATGGATGTGACCTATGGTCAATTCTTTAGTCCTTATTAGGATCTTTCAATATTTATAGTGTTATCTCATTTTCTATTTATGTGGTGTTTTTACATTGGCATCATCTAATAAATGACATCTTGTTCTTAGTTTTCCCAATGTTAACTAAATCAATCAAGAAAATATATAAGTAAAATCTAATGGAATGGTTTTAAAAATATCAAAAAGAGTTGTGTAAAGTAATCTTTATAATGTTGAAAATGTGAATGAATAACATAACAACATGAATTCATATCAACATATCAATAACATAATAAATGTAATAACATAAGGATTTGGTCTGATATATCTGAATCAACATTTACTAGAATGCGAATGGAAATTTTAATTTTGATACAAAGATAATAACATTTAAGTTGGTATGTGAATGAAAACCTTTAGGGTTCCATCTACATACCAATGACTATTCAATCATATAAACAAGTGTCTCTCAACATGATCCTTTGTTTTTATTAATGAACCATGTTAATAATTCAGTGAAGTTCCTCAGTGCACATTTTTTTATAGCCAATGTAAAATAATTATTCATTTATTTATTATTATTAGTCATATATATATATATATATATATATATATATATATTGCACTTTTAGGTTCCAATTATTTTTCACACTTATAGAACAACTACAAATGATAAGTAGGTGGTTAAATTCTACATTCTTAGGTAAGGTCACCAGACTATGTGAAGGATGGAGAAGCAAACCTTGGAATTAATTATGAAATGATTATATCATATACATGTTGTAGGTAGAGGTATAAATAATTTAACAAAATGAATTTAATAAGACATGTTCAATTTGAAATTTATTAAAGGTAGATAATGTTTCATATATCTAACATTTGGAAGGTATAATATCTTTTTAAAAAATTATTCTACATAAATGATCATATTTCATCTCATATTTATTATGAGTGAGGGAAATTTTAACATGAAACCTTAAATAAGATTGACATGAAACATCAATATAAGGAAATGCAAATGTGTCACAGATATAAATAACACAACAACATGAATTCAAATACCAAAAAATTAAAATGTATAGGTGCGTGAATGAAAAGTGTAATTTTGATAAAAAAATAATAACATTTATAGTTATGTGATTGAAAAATCTAAATTTCATTAAAAAATAATAACATTTATTGGTTTTTACATGAATACTTTTATGCCTTCCATCCATGTACCAATAAATGTTATATCTTCCATCCCATGTTACTAGTATGTGAATGAAAACCTCAAGGGATTCTATCTAAATACCATAAAATATTGAGTGTAATGTGAATAAAAAATATGTTGACACTATGGGTTCAATTATGGGCAACATTTTATCAATCCAACATGGTGACACTACAATCTCTGTGAAACATTATCTATAAAATAAGCATTTTGGGTTCATCACTCTAAAGGGAGAGTAACTTGAACAAGGCACATTGAATAGGTTGTAGATTTATTTTTTTGGCATTAAATAGCCACATTAATGGAAATAAATACATCTAAGTGTCATTGACATGGCCATTTGTTGCATATTAATGACACAAATATCTTCCAACTTGACCATTGAATTCATAAAATGGTATGTTTGGTATAAAAATAATAACATTTACTGGTATGTGAATGAAAACCTTGAGGGCCATAATGAAAATATCAAAAAAAGTGACTCAAATGTAAAGGCACATAAAAATAATTATAATAACAATAATAGGTATTCGAATTCAAAGATATTTAGGGGAGAGTGACTTGAAGAAGACACATTGAATAGGTTTTTGACAATATGTATGGTGTCATAAATTATAACATCATGGAAACAAATCATGGTAGGAACCTTCAAAAATGTCCATTGCATAATAAAATAATGATCATCTTCCAATGTATATGTTGAAGTTTGAAATGTGTTAAAATATTAATGAATTAATCAAATGCATAATTACATAAGATTAATTTAAAAAGTATTTATGCACATCAACATGTTCCTCTCATTTGAATTATGAAATGTGTTAAAATATGTATGAATTAATCAAATTCATAATTAAATAAGAATTGTAATCATTACAAATTATTTCATTGTATACCAAGATTTTCATATGTCTTCCATTCTATGTTCAAATGCACTTCGATCTAAACAAACACTTGTGTATATACCACTAAATGTTTAGTCAATTTTATTCAAAGAATATTACTATATCCCATTAAGCAGAGAAATTTTTTTCTTCAAAATAATTGAAAAATATATCATAAAAATATTTTAACATTATTTTTTTAAAAATGAAAAAAAAGATGTGCACCACATATTTGTATATATAGGCTAAAACACATATGTTTGATTAATATCAATGACCTAAACTCAATATATTTTCAAGAGATATTATAAATGAGTGTGGCCTCTTTATGCCAAAAATGTTACATATTATTATGCTTTGAGCTTCTTCCATCTTAATTTCAAATCTCTTTCCATTCAAACAAGCATTTTTATGAGGAAACATGTAATGGGTGCTTTCAAAATCCATGAAAAAGTTAGAGACATGAAATAGAAATGTGTCACAAGTATAAAAAGCATAGAATTATTAATTAAAATAATTATATTTGATTCCATTATAATGCATAATTAACATTTAATTATTCCAAAGTTTAAAAAAAATTAAATATTTAATGTTTGTTTAAATTTTTTTAAAAGTACATAAAAAAGTGTTTAAAAAGATAATTTTATTAATGTTTATCCTTCATTATTTTTATTTATTTATAAGAATTATGAATTATGATTGATTTGTCAAAAAAATAAATTGTATTTTTATTAACTATAAATATATCCATTTGTCTAAAAATATAATCACATCAATCTTTTTAGTTAATAAAATCTAAGATATATTTTTCATATTATTAACATATAAATAATTTAAACATTTACGTTAGGAAAAAGATATGAAATGAGATTCATTTATTTATTTAAAAAAATATTACTATACTAATTATTATTTATAGGTGGTGCTTATAATTGGTAGAAGTGAAACTGATAGCACGTCTATAAGGTAGTAATAATAAAACTTGTTACACAAAAAGTTCAATGAAGATGCAAAATAACTAGATAGGGATAAAATTTTACAACACATTAAATGACATTACGAAGATCAAAATCCATATGAATTGATGAGGTGGATGTGGATGAGGATGATCAAGACTTTCTCTTGTCTCTCCCTTTCTTGAGTGCCATTGCAAATTTACAACCAATTCAGAAAGTCATTATTAAAATACATTATATCATCCATTAATAATATTATTTTTTAGTGTTATTGCATTTTTATGTATTTATGTTTCCTTAAAATAAATTATTTGATTTTTACCTATCTAAGGCCTCCTCGTCAATACCCTTATTCAAAACTTCCTCAAACTCATCAGTCTCTAAATTGACTAGGGATACATGCTTACCCAGGAGTTTATTTTTTATTATTATAAGGTTCTTAAGATTTTTTTGTTGGAGTTGTCAATTGAATCTACATCACCTATTAATTTTCCCTAGATATAAAAAACACAAGGTGATTTAAAATAGGTGGTCATAATATGACTATAGTCCCTTTTTTTTAATTAAAAAGCATATTCAAATTTTACTATAAGGTAGTCATTTCATACCAATATCCTTATATGGCTTTCTAGTAGTGTGAAAATTATAAAATAAAATAAAATACCTAAATTTTGAGATAGTTTTCCTCATATTGAAAGGCCCAGAAGACTGCAATAGCATGAATTTACACCATTTTTGAGCTTTATTACATAAAAGTGTCCACTATGGGCATTGTCCCATTGTTAAAAAACCATCCCAATATTCCTCACCTTTCAACCTTAGAGACCTCATGGATTTTATGATTAGTCAGCTTGATCATTTATGTTTCATAGCTGGTTCCAAGATAGAGTGTTGGTAGATGTAATTTCAAGATCGGATGAATATTAATTATCCATGCCATATCACTTCCACAACTCAACAATCTTCATTAAAACTTATTTATTTTCCAATGGTTGTTCACATGCCTCCCACTACATCCATCTAACTCAATTAATTCATTTTTTCTCTCTCCTTCTACAAGTCTCAAGAGACTTCTATGCGACACCATTCCATACTCTATTTTTTAAATAATATAACATTACATGATATGTTTATATAATATTATAATTTTACTATAAGGTAGTCATTTCATACTAATATCCTTATATGGGTTTTTTGTAGTGTGAAAATTGTTAAAAATAAAATACCTAAATTTTGAGATAGTTTTCCTTAGATTGAAAGGCCGAGAAGACTAAAAAATCATGAATGTAAACCAAGTCTGAACTTTATTGCATAAAAGCATCCACTATGGGCATCATCCCATTGTTAAAAAACCATCCCAATATTCCCCACTTTTCAACCTCAGAGACCTTATGGCTTTTACGATTAGTCATCTTGATAATTTATGTTTGATAGTTGGTTCCAAGAGAGAGTGTTGGTAGATGTATTTTCAAGCTTAGATTAATTTTGAATCTTCTTGTCATGTCACTTCCACATCTCATCACTCTTCATTAAAACTTTTTAATTTTCTTATGGTTGTTCACATGCCTCTAGCTACATCCATCTAACTCAATTAATTCATTTTTCTCTCTCTCCTTCTATAAGTTTTGAGAGACTTGTATGCTACACCATTCCATACTCTATTTTATAAATAATATAACATTACATGCTATGTTTATATATATATATATATATATATATATATATATACATACACACACACACACACACACACACACACACACACACACACACACACACACACACACACACACACACACACACACACACACACACACACACACACACAGATATATATATATATATATATATATATATATATATATATATATATATATATATATATATATATATATATATGCAGTATAGTCCTAATTTTTACTTTGTAACCAATAGATAAATGTATATAGGAAAATAGAACAACACAACTCTATAGGCAAAAGAAGATTTAAACACTGTATTAGTTTTGGCAATAAAAGATCAATGATAAGTACACAATTATATGTTTGAATTTATGTGTTTGTGTTTAAATTGTTGTGTATTTCCTCTATTTTTCTTTGTGTGTTTGCATCTAACAACTATTATCAGAGCTATCAACAACTGTTAGGTTCTTACCCAAATCCAACAACTTGTAGAATATAGAGAGATGTTGTTAAATCTTAGGCAAAAGAGAAGAAATTAAGGGGATAAACTCAAAGTTGGAAGCAAAAAGAGATTATTTTTTAAGAAGCCATGGTAGGAGTGAGTGGAAGTATAACACAACCCCAAATACTAATTTTTAGTGGAAACAATTATGAATTTTAGAGCATAAAATGAAAACCCTATTTTTATCACAAGATGTGTAGAATTTGGTTGAAAATGAGTTCCTTGAGTTAGTAAATCAACAGGCAAAACAAGAATTATCACATTACATGTTGTGTGTGTGTGTGTGTACATATATATATAGGAGAATAGAGCAACACAACTCTATTGGCCAAAGAAGATTTGAAAATTTTATTAGTTTTGGTAATAGAATATCAATGATAAGTAAACAATTCTATGTTTGAATTTATTTATTTGTGTCTAAATTGTTGTGTATTTCCTTTATTTTTATGTATGTGTTTACATCCAACAACTATTATCAAAGCTCTTATCAACTATTCATTTTTTACATATGGTATTAGAGCTTACAACTTGTAGAATATAGAGAGTTGTTAAATCTTTGGCAAAAGAGAAGAAATAAAGGAACAGAGATTGTTGAAATAGAGATTCTAAAAAAGTGGATAAACTCATATTTGAAATCAAAAAGAGATTATTTTTTGAGAAGCCATGGTAGGAGTGAATGGAAGTATAACACAACCCAAAATACCAATTTTTAATGGAAATAATTATGATTTTTAGAGCATAAAATGAAAACCCTATTTGATCACAAGATGTGTGGGATTCGGTTGAAAATGGGTTCCCTGAGCCAGTGAATCACTAGGCAAAATAAGAATTATCACATTACATGCTATGTTTATATATATGTATGTATGTATGTATGCATGCATGTATTTATGTATGTATGTATGTATGTATGTATGCAGTGTAGTCCTATTTTTCACATTGTAACTGAGAGATAAATTTATACAGGAGAACAGTGTAGCACAACTTTGTTGGAAAAAGAAGGTTTGAAAATTGTATTAGTTTTGGAAATAGAAGATCAATGATAAATAAATAATTCTATGTTTGAATTAATGTGTTTGTGTTTAAATTGTTGTGTATTTCCTTTATTTTCCTTTTTGTGTTTGCATCTAACAACTATTATAAGAGCTCTTAGCAACTGTTAGTTTCATACATCTAGTATGAGATCCAACAGCTTGTAGAATACAGAGAGCTATTGTTAAATATTTGGTAAAAGCACAAAAATTAAGGAGCAAAGGTTGTTGAAATAGAGATTTTAAAAAAGAGGATAAACTTGAAAGCAAAAAGATATTATTTTTGGAGAAGCCATGGAAGAAGTGAGTGAAAGTATAACACAAATCCAAGCACCAATTTTTAATGGAAACAATTATGATTTTTAGAGCATAAAATTAAAACCCTATTCTACTCACAAGATGTGTAGGATTTGGTTGAAAATGGGTTCTCTAAGCCAGTAAATCAATAGGAAAAACAAGAATTATCACAAGTAGAGAAGGATTTATTGAAGTAAAATAAGAAAAAGGATGCAAAGCATTATTTTTCATTCATCAAGCCATGAAGGACTCAATCTTTCCATGTCTTGCAGCTGATACAAGGTTAAAGCAAGCACGGGAAAGCCTACAAATAACATACCAAGGTACAAGCAAAGTTAAAATTGTTGAATTACAAATACTTACGAGAGATTTTGAGAATCTTAATATAAAGGAATCAAAGAACATAAATTCATTTTTTACACATGTAGTGGGCAATGTGAATCAAATTAAAACTCATGGTGAGAGTATGGAAGATCTAAAGGTTGTAGAGAAAATACTCAAAAGCTTGCTTGTAAAATTTGATTTGATGGTAGTCGCCATTGAAGAATTCAAGGACCTATCTAAGTTATCAGTTAATAAATTAATGGGGTCATTATTGATAGCATAAATACTTATTGATTAGTTTAGTTAACATTATTTTTAGGTATTAGATAAAAACATTTCTATTATATAATGCTTCTAGTGTCCTCCTTTCCTAATAGTCAGTTATCTATTTCTAGTAAATAGATTTGTATATATTTTTCTCTATATTTGATAAATAAAACAATTCAGTTCTAATTAATTCTAATAACAATAATGGTATCAAATATTTCTAAGACCCTAATCGATGCCTATAATTACTTGGAAAGAGCCTTCAATCACTTGATAGATGCCTTCTTGGAGTGAGTAGATAACAACATGATTCAATCGACCTACATGACACAACAGAACCATGAATAAGAGCTTTTGGAGACTATCATAGAAGTTACTTGGCATGGTACGATAAAAATATAGGAATTATCAATGCAAACATGCTCACAGTCTAAGAAATAGGTAATGATAAGAAAAATCTAACATAATTATGTAATAGTCAGAGCCAGACAAGCCTATGAGGTATAGGTGAATGGTCTGAGAGTGGAAATTGATAGAAATTAGTGATGCATTAGACACTATCAAATCTTGTAGTAAAAATGTATTTTGCTGGAAGTCAAGAGACCTGGAAGTAGAAGTCTAGTGACTTAGGTAAGCATTAGAGAGCATGGAAAGGAAATTTAACATAGAATTACAAATGTAGCTTTCTCTCTTGCAGCATTTCCTCTTGATATGGATACGTATTGTGAAAACTCACATGCATACAGATGATCTAGATTAGACTCAATTGAAAGCTTGCAAAAATTAAGCCACGAGTAAAATAAATTCACCTTAATAAGCATCATGAAGAGAGGTGAGACGCAAATCGATCTTACTTTATTCTTGTCATGCTGACCTAATTTTAAGTATATAGGGATTTGCTATTAGTACTAGTAGAAGTGGAACATAATCTTGTAGATGTTAAAGAATTAGTAACGTAACTTAGAGTATTTAAAAAGCATGGAGGTTCTGTAAAAAGCAAAAAACCATGATAAGAAGCAAACTATGAGAAATTTATAGCCTAAATCAAAGCATAAACTAGTCATCTAGTTATTTGTATTGATGTTATTAAGTGAAACAATATAAAATCAAAAATCCTAAATAAGGTA
This sequence comes from Torreya grandis, assembly GCA_037957365.1. Classification (NCBI taxonomy): domain Eukaryota; kingdom Viridiplantae; phylum Streptophyta; class Pinopsida; order Cupressales; family Taxaceae; genus Torreya; species Torreya grandis. The sequence goes on from JARHVA010006855.1 coordinate 105,384, forward strand.
CATATAGTTTTTAATATTAAAGTAATAAAAAAAATTCTTGTGAAACTTTTTAAAAGTAAAGTAAAAATCAAATATGTCATCTCAATAATTAATTCTATCGATTACCTAACTTGTCAAAGGGTCAAACTATGATGCATGGAAAACAAATATGTGCACCATCCTTCAATTTAAAGGAATATGGGGCATAATCATAGGGACTATGTAGGTTCCAACTGATCCTGATACACTCATGAAATATAAAATGACTAATTTTAAAAAATTGATGTTGATTATGTTAAGCATCACTTATAACATGTAGCCACATGTCAGGGATGTAGACAAAACAAAGACAGTGTGTGATAAAATAACAACCATCTATGAGGTAAAAAATAAGACTAAGATCCACCATCTGCAGTCGAGACTTCATACACTCTCTATGAAGTCTGATGAGAAAGTTGAGGAATTCTTACATCAAGTAACTAAGATGTAAATGGAGTTATTAGCACTTGGTGAGATGGTAGATGATCAAATCTTCATCTAGATCACCTTAAGAGCACTCCCTTTCCAATTGAGAGTGTTCATCATGATGTTAAACATCTCTAAGTAAATAGTGTTTTTCAAAGACCTCATGAACCTATTGCAATAACAAGAAGCCATCAACTCTATCTAGGATAAGTTGTAAGATAAAGCTCTTATCTCAAAGTAGTACTGAGGCTAGAAATCTCAAAAGTGACCTCCAAAGAAGCAACCATAGGAATATCAATAACAGTTATCTCAACATTAGTAATCACAAAATTTAAAGAGGTGGTGTCATATTTATCAAACCAACATTCAAAAAATGAATAAATATTGGTATAATGGTATGAATCAAGGTTCTTCTAGTAAATAATTCACATTAAGGCACAATGAATCTCATAAATTAAAAAGACATCCCAATCGGTGGAAGTAGAAGGGACATCTTGTAATTCAACAAGATGATGGATCTGATGAAGAGACACCTAAAGAAGATAATTATAGTGCACATAAGAAATTATTGGTAGTCTCCTAGACCTCTTATCCCATGAGGAATATCTAGTTGATAGACTTACATGCCACTAAACACATGTCAGGTGATAGGAAGCTCCTTGATTCACTAACAGACCAACATACTAGAGATTGGGTTAGGATCACTAATGATAAAGAGTATGTTGTAGAAGGAATAGTCCAAGTCACCATTCCTCTCAAAACATGAAAATGTGCACTCTCAAAGGTACTATATTTTACTAGATTGACATCCAACCTCTTATCAGTTAGTTAACTTTTGAATCATCATCTAAAAGTGGATTTTATTGTTGAAAATGGCATCAAAACTTGTGTGATCTCACAAAGAGGTATGATTATTTCTAGAGCATTTTTTAAAGATAAATTATTTGCTTTAGATGTTTCATATTCTTTATTATTTATATCTTCATGTATGGTAGAATTTACTACTTTTTGGAACTATAGTTATGGTCACCTATCTATTGGATCTTTGTACTAGCTAAGTTCAAAAGGAATGGTACATGGACTTCCCAAGTTGTCTAGTTCCTTTAATGTTTTCCCTATATGTCTTAAAATTAAAAAACATAGGGATCCATTCATGCCAAGAAATGCTTGGAGGTTGTTCATACCGATCTAAATAGATTGTTACCTTCTTTATTTTTAGGATATAATTACTTCTAATTGTTTATGGATGACTACTCTGAGAAAACATGGGTGTTTTTCTAAAGAAAAAGAGTGAGGCCCTTCATCATTTCCATATATTCTATTAGTAGGTTGTGAAGGAAATTAGACAACCTCTTTTCCACCTCCACTTAGATCAATGGGTGGAATTCACATCAAAGAATTTCTTGGCATTCTTGAACTAACAAGGCATCAAATAGAATTTGACAACTCCCTACATGCCCTAATAGAATGACATTATTGAGCAATGCAATCACATAATAACAGAAATAGATCACTGCATGATATCAATATTAAATCTAGAGAAATGATACTATGTATAAGCATTCCATACATGTATTTATCTTCTCAAAAGGGCACCAACAAATATTCTAAAAGACAAAATGCCAAAAGAGGTGTAGAGTCGTAAAAATCCATTAATTTCTCATCTATGAGTGTTTGGTTGCACAACATATATGCATGTCTCAACTCAAAAGAGGAAGAAACACAAGTCAAAAACACTCCCATGCATACTATTGGGATATAACACTACTTCAAAACCATACCATCTCAAGGATCCTGATATGAAGAAAATATATGAAAGTAAAGATGTTTGTGATGAGTCATCCTCGACTTAGTGATATAGAAAGAAGAATCAACACCAACCACCTCTCACCAATTACTCTGTAAGATGGATGATGAGGATACTTCTCATGGATAAGGTGAGATACAAGGGGAACTATATGTTGTTCTTGGAGAATTATAAAATCCACCAAGTAATTCTTCATATCAGTAAAGTAGTTCTTCACATCAATAGAAAAATTCCCATCCAAAGTGGGTATGAATCACCATCAAAGAATCCCATGTGAAATCTCCTCATAATACTTCATCCAGAGTGAGAATGAAGAGTTAGATAAGAAATGAGGTAAATTTTTCACTCATGAGTATAGTAGTTGATAACTCTAAACTTGATAATGTTTGAGAAGCACTAAGTCAATCGTAATGGAAGAAAGGCATGAACACTAAGTATTACTCACTCATGCAAACTCAAACTTGGGAATTTTTCAATCTACCTACAAGACAAAAAAAACCCATAGGTTGTAAATGGGATTTTAAAACTAAATATAAGGTAGACAGATCCATTGATAAGCACAAAGCATGATTTATAGCAAAGGGATATGCTTAGAAAGAAGGTATTGAATACAAAGAGACCTTTACACCCACTACAAAAATCAAGACCATCAGAGTTGTTTATGCACTGGTAGCATAGAATAGATGAAAACTTCAATAGATGGACATCATGAGTGCTTTCCTTAATGGTGATCTGAAATTAAAAGTGTACATGACCCTACCAGAAGGATTTGTTGATAAAAAGCATCCTAAAAAGGTATGTCATCTCATCAAATCACTATATGGATTGAAACAAGCTCTTAGGGCATGGTACATCAATATAGATTATCACCTTTTATATCATGGTCTTACCTATAGCCCATCAAATTCTAACTTATATATAAAGAAGGTAGGGACAAAAATTGTCATTCTTGTTTTGTATGTAGATGATCTTGCGATCACTGGAAGTTTAGAATATCAAGTTGATATTGTGAATTATGACCTCAAAATATCCTTAGATATGATTGATTTAGGGGTACTCCATTATTATCTTGGCTTGGAAATATAACAAAACTTAGATCTAAAAATGTTAAGACACTTCTAGAAAAGAATAGAGTTTTAGATTTTAAACCTCTTTCAACACCAAAGGATAAAGGTTTACAACTCTCTTGATTCCATCACTCACCTAAAGTGGATGAAACTCTCTATAGATAGCTCATTAGGAGTCTGATCTACTTGACCTACACTAGACCATATATATGTTTTGTTGTGATCTATCTATCCAGATTCATGTAGGAGCCAAAGATATGTCACTGGGTTATAGTAATACATGTTTTTAGATATGTCGAAGGTACACTTTAGTATTCTCTTAAATACAAGAATAAAACTTAGCTCTTCATTCAAGGATACACTAACTCAGACTATACCAGATCTATTGATGATAGAAAGTCAACGTCAAGATACATATTTCACCTTGGATATAGATTGATATCATGAATTAGTAAGAAGTAAAGTGTTATTTCTCTCTCATCCAATGAGGCAAAGAATCACCCTACATGTGGAGCTATGTGCGAGGTGATATAATTACATCACATTTTGGCTGATATGGGCATTAGTGAAAAAAAGCTACATATCCTTCATTGTGAGAATCAGGGTGTGTTGAAGCTTGCAAAGAATCATATTTTTCATCAAAGAACCAAACACATTTAGGTCAAATGTCTCTACATTCAAGAACAAGTCTTAAACCACCACATCCATCTCTATTACTACCCAATAGATGCATAAATAGCTTATATACTCACCAAATCCCTTAGAAAGGTGAAATTTGAGATATTTAGGGGGTATATTTGTAAAAATAATGTAATAACGGGGGGAATGGTAGCATAAATATTTATCTATTAGTTTATTTTAAATTATTTTTAGGTATTAGATAAAATTGTTTCTATTAAATGATGCTTCTACTGTCCTCCTTTCCAAATAGTTGGTTATCTATTTCTAGAAGATAGATTTGTATATATTTTGATCTACATTTGATAAATAAAATAATTTAATTTTAGTTAAGTATGATAACAATTATTGTCACATGAGTAGAGGCTAAACCATTTAGGGTCATCTTCATTGGAAAATGCATTCAAAACTCATCTTTCAGTCAATAAAACAAGAGGGAGATCAAATTACAGTAAATGTAGAGGTTATTTTTCTTCACAAGGTGGTAGAGAATCTCATCAATTTGAAAGCATACCAATATCAATCCCACATACATCTTTTAAACCATTAAGAAGAGGAAATAATCATTTTCAAAGCCATCATCAAGGAGAAAGGTATAAAAAATCCAACATATAATGTCATTATTGTAAAGTATTTGGGTATTTTGCATCTGAATGTAGAAAAATTCAATATGATATGAATAAATAAAAGGAAAAATTTATAAATGAAAACTAGCCCAATACTAGTGAACAAAAACACAATGTTGATAACATGTAATGTTGCACAAGGGAGTTCAAAGAAAGTATGATTATTAGATAGCATGTGTAGTAATCATATGAGTGGAAGTAAGGAGATGTTTGCAACAATAGATGATTCTATAAAATCAAAAGTAAAGTTGGGAAATGATCACAAAGTATCATTCATGGGGAAAGGATCAATTGACATAAGAACAAAACAAGATGAAAAGAAACATATCCCCGATGTATACTATGTTCTTAGATTGTAACATAATTTAATAAGCATTGGTTAATTAGTGCAAAAATTCTATAGGATATACTCTGAGAATGGTGAATGCATGATTTTAGACAAGAAACCAAGCAATACGATGATTGCAAAAGTTTAAATGATGAGGAATAGAATGTTTCCTCTTAAGACCCAAAGTGAAATAATTTTAAGACCTCAAGGATTGTAAACAATTGTTGAAGCAACATTTAAAATTTCATTTAAGGATCAATCCTAGTTATAACACTTAAGATTTGGACAATTAAATTTTAGAGGTTTGCATTTGTTGTATATAAAAATAATGGTATATGGATTGCCACCAATAAAGCCACTTAAAAAAAAATATGAGAGTTTCATACTTTCGAAGAAACATAGACAAAAATTTATAGTTGGGAAATATTATAGGGAAATACATCCACTTGAAATAGTCCATTCAGATATTTTTGGATCGATGCAAACACCATCTATAAGTGGAAATCTATATTTCTTGACATTCATTGATGATTTTTGTTGCAAGACTTGGGTCTATTTCTTGAAATACAAATAAGATGTATTTGATATTTTTATGAATTTCAAGGCAAATTTTGAAAAGGAAAGTGGATATTATATCAAAACATTGAGAACCGGTCAAGGTGGTGAATACATATCAAATGATTTTCTAAATTTTTTCAAGGCAAATAAAATAACAAAACAATTCACAACAAGATATACACCTCAAAAAAATCTAATAACAGAAAGAAATAATATGAAAATTATGGAAATGACATGAAGCATGATAAAATCTAAGCATTTTCCAAGTGAACATTGCGCTGAAGTAGTTGCATGTGTGGTATACATCTTTAACAGGTGTCTCACAAAAGTAGTGATTAATAAGATACTACAAGAAGTTTGGAATAGGAAGAAACATAGTGTCTCACATTTGAGAGTCTTTAGATGTGTTGCATACTCTTTGATACCATAAGAGTTGAGAAATAATTTGGATGATAGAGATGAAAAGTGTATTTTTGTGGGATATAGTGAACAATCCAAGGCATACAAGTTATACAATCTAATCACAAAGAAGGTAATAATTAGTAGTGATGTAGAATTTATTGAATAAGAAACATAGGATGGAATCATTGACAAAACAAAAATAATTTGAACAAGCATACCACATGAAAATGAGATGGTATAAGATGATACACAAGAAATTTTTCTCAAGCTCCACAAGCAAATGTTCCTAAAATGCCTTTTAAGTCACTAGGAACTCCAAATCCATCTACTCTAGCTAGTAATAACAATAGTGAATCCTCTAATCCAACACTTGCATCATTGATATCATGATCTATAAACACTTCAAAGAAGAGAAGTAGTCTAAAATAAATTTATGACAAGCCACTAGAAGATTAAAATATGGATTTATATTTAGATTTTCCATTCCTAATACAATTTGATCCAATTTACTTTGAGGATGAAATTAAAGATGACAATTGGATTGGAGACATGGATGAAGAAATTCAATCAACTAAAAAGAATGAAACTTGAGTATTTTACAACTTCTTAAAGCAAATGATGTGATTGGAATAAAATAGGTTTACAAAACAAAATTTAATACAAATGGGAAAGTTGAGAAACACAACGCAAGACTAGTATCTAAGGGCTTCACACAATAGCCATACATAGACTACAATGAAACATTTTTACCTGTAGCAAGACTTAAAACTATTAGAATGGTGTTATCTATTATAGGTCAAAATAGTTGGAATTTTTCTTAAATGGATGTCAAATCATCATTCTTGAATGGTATTTTAGAAGAGGAAGTTTATATAAAACAACCACCTTGTTATGAAGTTCAAGGAGAAGACCATGAGGTATACAAGCTGAAAAATGCCTAATAAGAATTGAAACTAAATTCTAGAGCTTGGTATAGCAGAATAGATTCATATTTTGAGAATAATGGATTTATAAAATATGGTAATGAACCAATTTTTTATGTCAAAGTGAATGACAAAGGACAAATCTAGATAGTATGTTTGTATGTGGATGACTTGATTTTTACCAAAACTTTATCGATTGAACCATTTAAGGTAGCCATGATAATTAAATTTGAGATGACTAATTTGGGACTGATGAGATATTTTATTGGCATAGAGGTAAATCAATTCAAGAAATGAATTTTAATATGTCAATAAAAATATGCTAATGATTTATTTAAAAGGTTAAATATGTTGAATGTTAATTTAACTCCTACACAAGTTGCAATGAGTTTAAAAATTAGCAAGGAGGATAAATGTTCTAGTGTTGATACAACTTTATTCAATAGATTATTTGGTAGCCTCATGTATTTAACTACTATAAGACCAGACATTATGTATGGAGTTATTCTTATCTCAATATTCATGGATAATCCAAAAGAATCTCATTGTAAATCTGGAAAGATAATTCTAAGATACATAGCTAGAACAAATATTTTTTAGATCACATATACATCATCAAATAATTTGAAGCTAATTGATTATATGGATAATGATTGGTGAGGTATCATTTACAATAGGAAAATCACTCAAGATATGTTTTTCATCTTGGATTGGATGTTATCTCTTGGGAATCTAAGAAACAACCAATTCTTACACTTTAATCAACTAAAAGAGAATATGTTGCAGCCACATCAATAACTTACCAGGTAGTTGGATGAGAAGATTACATTTATATTTGAGGCATACTCAATAAGAAACTAAAAAACTATTTTGTGATAATAACTCATCCATTGCATTATCTAAAAAACATGTAATTCATGAACACAACAAACTTATAGACACTTGATATCACTTCATTCATGAATTGGTGAATAATGGAAATATATGTCTTGAAATTTGTAGGTTTGAAGAATAGCTAGAAAACATTTTTACAAAGTTGTTTGCAAAGAATGTGTTTGAACATCTTATAGAAAGCATGGGCATAGATGATTTACATGGCAGTGAAGATTAAGGGGGACTGTTGGTGGATGTACTTTCTAGCTCAATTGAATATTTAATCTTCATGTCCTGTCACAGCCATAGTTTATCACTCCTCTTTAAAACTTATTTATTTTCCTATGGTTGTTCACATTCCTCTAGCTACATCCATATAACTCAATTAATTAATTTTCTCTCTCTTCTTCTGCATGTTTTGAGATAGTTATATGCTACGCCATTCAATACTCTATTTTATAAATAATATAAGATTACATGCTTATATATATATATATATATATATATATATATATATATATATATATATATATATATATATGCACTGTAGTCCTACTTTTTACTTTATAACCAGCAAATAAATATATACAGGAGAATACAGAAGTACAATTCTATTGACAAAATAAGATTTGAAAAATGTATTAGTTTTGGTAATAGAAGATAAATGATAAGTAATAAAATGTGTTTGTATTTATAATTGATGTGTATTTCCTTTGTTTTTCTCTCTGTGTTTACATTCAATTGTTAAAATAAAACATTCCAAGGCCCCTTAATACTTGTAAGTGGTAATATGTATTTGTATTTGAATAAAATCATTTATTTTTATAATTCACCTTTGCTTATGGGCATCATAAAATTGCATGTGTTAGGTAATATATATTCTAGTAAATGTTTTGTTTTATTAACTCACCTTTGCTTTCTCTGGGGATACCCATGTTTGCTTCACATTTTAGTATTTTTTTACCATTTCATTTATAGAAAGTAAGGTCTATAGAACTATTTCATAGAAGAATTAAAAACTAAATTAAAAAAAATTAATTTAATTCTTTGGGATTGGACTTTGATAAACAATAATTAACCATTAGATGGAGATGGGAAAAATTTTATTGGATTGTGATTAGCCACTCCTCCATCTATGAGGTCAAATTTTCTAGTAGTACCTAATGATACTTTTATTTTTAAATATTGAAGAGGAAGATATGTTGAGGCTGCTGAGGTACTGATGCATATATCAAATAATAATGCATCTTTCAAAATATTTTTCTGATCTTGCATATAACATATATAATATCTATTTAAAAAGAAGAAAAATGTGAAATAAATATAAAATGTAGCTAGTTTATAATAAATAGAAGTGATGTGAAGTTACCTAAACCTTAAAGGAGGAGAAAATTATGGGATGCAATAATTTCATATCATAATTGAGAATCACCATGTGGGTTAGCAATTGGTGTAGAAGGTATTATGATTCCACATTTTCCTTGTCTATTCTGATGTTATGACATTTATATTGTATTGTTAAATTGATTATTGACTATTATTTTAGTTGGATTATATGTGGTATTAATTATAGTGGTGTTGGGTTATGTGCTTAATTTTGTACTTAATGATTTTATGGAATTATTACTATAGTTTGTGATATTATTAATTTACAATTAATTATCAATTTTTGATAAGATATGATTGATGTCCTTTTTGGTGGTTGCAAGTTCTATCTATAGATGTTCGAGGCTATACTCCCAGAATCAAATAAATTCTAAGCACATCAAATATGTTCAACAAGTATACTTTTTTGATTTTATTTTTTGTCCTTTGAACACCTTGATTGGTCATTATGATTGTCAACTTTAGTCCTTGTACTTGTTGATTATTGTTGTACATTATATTATCACTTTTTATGTACCTTGTTTGATGTTGTTAATTACCATTAATTTTCATTATAATTTTTATGACCACAATTTATAATTCCACATTGTACTTAGCTCCATTTTCTTCCTCCCACATACGCTTTTGTTCATTTATATATTGCTTTGATGACCCTATTTACCTAAGTAGACACGTCACCTAAGAACCACCTAGACCTACCCTTAACATTCCCCCTTGTAAACCTTTTCATCCCAATACTTTGGTCTAACCCTTCGACCCTATAACCTATTATTTAAAGGTGGTTCCATGTCATTTAATAATGGCACCAACATAGTATTACATGGCTTATTTTAAAGATGTCTTTTTATTTAAATTGACTTACATTGATTACGATCATGGTAAACACCATTTAATATGGTGGTTCGCATGGAAAATAAAATTTATAATGTTAATCTATTTGAATAAGAATAAATATAGAGGTTATTCACTAACCTACATTCTTATTGGTTGGCAATTAGAATAGTAATTGTGTTCTCCAGACAGGTCATTAATGGAGAAGTTGGCAAGGGTTTTGCCTTAGGATACAAAGGAAGATTCTTTCTCCTCCCATTAAATGTAGAATTGAATGGGTATGGGAAAGTGGATGAAAGGAATGTGATTTGAGACAATGAATATAAAGAGTTAGGAATATAGAAGAAAATAAGATACAATAGTGGAAATCTTGACAGGGTTCAATGGTGGCTATGACAGATTTCAAAAACACGATAGTTACTTGGAAAGTTTTTTTATATTTTTATCTATCTAGCTTCTTTATGTTTTCTATGATATCAAGTAAGTTATTTTGTTTTTTGGTTTTTCTTGTTGAATGTGTTAGTTGTGAAAATAATACTAAGATATTACTTATGTAGCTGGAAGTTTTAAGACTTTAGGGTGTAAATGGAAACCCCATAAATCAATATATCAAAATATATCGCTTATATATGAACTTAAAAATGGATATATATAGGGTATATGGTTGTCTAGTTTGAATCTTTTGATTTTGCTTTATGATTCAACTCTGCATGTGAGAGATTTCATTGGCTTACCTTTTATGTGAGTTGTTGTGGATTTATGTGTTTTATACTAGTAGCAAGAAATGTGTGGCTTCACTATATGAGGGTTTTGGGTTGAATACATATGTGTATATGCACCAACTTTATATGGGTTAATAAAGATAAATTATTTGACTAATAGCATCTACATTTATAAGCTTATAGAATGTTTTGAAGGTGTTCACTACATTTTATTTTGAATAGTGATTATGTTTTAAATGATGAATGTGTGGCATAATTTGGTTTTATTTTTATGTCTAATCCTTGAATACATAACCTATTATACTTATGATGTCTTGAACATTTACCAAAGGTAGAATGGTTTAATGTTTGGCTGATTTTATATTCTATTGATTAGCAGAGTTGTGGGTGATTGTTTGGTATTTTATACTTATTTTTGTATATGTCATAACCTTGAAAATATTAGACCATTTTTTTATCACTGTCTTTTGATAATAATTTTTTTATTTGTGTTCATTATTTAGCTTGAGACTTGCATTTATAATTGGTCGAAGTTATTATTATTGAACTACATTTGACCATGGTATTTTGGTAATTTCATTACATGATTATATCATATTGTCATATTATATCAAAACCATGGTGTATATGCAAATATGTTTTATCTTGGCTTGAAAATTTATTTGATTAGGTTTGTTAGTAATTTAGATTGAGATTATGTTTTAATAATATTAGTGGGCCATGTCCTTATCTTTACTGGGTCTCTTAATTATATTTGATTGCATTCTCTATTATATTATGACCTTTTTATCTTCAATTGTGTTATATTAAATGACTGATAAAACTATTGGTGACTGAATTAAAAAAAATTATTACATTTTTGTTTATGTCATTAATAAATAAAAATAATTGGTCAACTTTTTGATCACTACCTTTTTATGATGGATGTTTTATTTAAATATTGTTGCTTAAATTATATTTGACCTAGATTTCATACTAGTGACTACGGTATTCTTATTCGATTGGGTTATGATGTTTTTGTTTTATGGTTATATCATTTCATTTAGATTAACTATGTGTTTATTTATAGAAAAGTTATGGTATATACATATGGATGTGGGTTGGCTATGAGTACATGTGTATATATATGTATGTATGTATATATATATATACATATATATATATATACATATATAAATACATATATAAATACATATATATATATATATATATATATATATATATATATATATATATATATATATATATATATATATATATATATATAACATAAGGTACAATTTTGAGTTATGACAATTGGGTCTTCTGATAGTCTTGATATATTATTTATGGTATCTTTTGATATCTTGACTAAGTCGATTAAAGTTTTTGAATTAAACTTGGTTGTGTGTGAAAATGTGATTTTATTATTCTTGAAGGCATGTCTAATTGGTTTTTTATTGAATTTGAGACTTTAGACTTCCCTCTATTAGTGACAAGGATATACCTAATCTTATTTGGTTAGAGTTAAGATGATTTGGTAGGATTTTGGAGTTTATTTATTTATGTTTAATAAACTATTTTTGTTTTAATATTTTATTATGTTTTAAATTACTTTTTAAATCAAATAATTTGAGTTATTTACTGGGATTTTATTTGGTTATCATTTATAGAATAGACTCAAATAAGTAAGTGAGTATATGTTAAGGGTTTCCATAGTTAAAGTTGATTATAACTTTGACGGGGATCCAAGAAGGTTAACTTGAATAATATATAATGGATTAAATTAAATCCATTCTATACCATTTGATAGCTGGGATTAACCCTCCCCAATGATGATCTATACTATAGATGAATTAAATTTCTCATCTCACCATAGAATGATATAGTTATGCTCTGTATATTCTTTTATTTCAAGATATCTCTTTTGATTGAAAATCTAATTGCTCAATATTCACTTAATATTCTTGATTACCTCAACCACCATCCTGCTGGTGGTTGGGGTGGTGAGGGCCATCGATGGGTGGGCTCATAAAGATGATTGGTTGTGTTTGCCCTAATTAATTCATCCATGTTCAAATCCATGCCTCGATGACTTTTTACACATGTATTGAAATAAGATAACAATTTAATTTGTTAATTAGATTAATTATTTGATATATCTTATTAGCATTGATATTATGTTAGATAGTGTTCAATCACTTATTATAACTCTTAGCGTTAATATTGATCAGTTAGTGTGTAATCCTTGTTATTGCTCATGTTAACTCTGATTTATATTATGAATGGATTATTGAATAAAAATAAATTGAACATCATCTGAGGTAATTTGGTTATTGGCTAAAGGTGATATACTTCAAGTATATTGTATTAATTAGTTATTAGTTTTAACTTGACAGTGTATTAACATTCTATTATAATGATATCCAAACTAGTTTATTATAAATGCTTGCATATATATATATATATATATATATATATATATATATATATATATATATATATATATACTAATCTTAGATACAGATGAATTAATCTATGAACGTTATCTTGGGATTTACTTAGATGTTTAAACTAGTTTCTTAATCATATAAATTTGGTTGAGTTAGAATGATCTTGATTAGATTATATACTCAATTAAAATTTTAATAGTTAATCTAGCTTATCAACCGAAATCCTTCCTTCTAAACATGCATTTCAAACCTACCAGATTGCATGTAAGGTATGCAATTTGCATATGTTTAATCTAAAATGCTATTACTTCCTTTTATTAATACATGTATATTACATATACATAATCTAAATCTAAATACATCTACTCTTATATTAACTAAGGATTAACTAGATCTCATTATTTAATCATATGCATGTATAATGATTTTGCATAGCATAATCATATGATTAAGTAAAGGAACTTAAAGGAAATTATGATAATTTCATTCTTATGAAACAAATGGAAGATGATAAGTAATTTATAACTCACTTTTATTTTATTTGATGAGGCACAGTTGAATAACTAATATATGCATGCTTGTTGATTTCTTCCACATTGGGTTGTATGTGTTTCACTTTCTTTTTTAATAGTTGAACTTACCTACCTCACTACCTTAGCTACCCAATAGATAAAATTTTAAGAGTTCCTTATGTTGAATATTTAATTTGAGTTCCACTCAATTTGAAACTCAAGTAAATTTTTTTGCTTGAAGATGTTAAAATATATACTTTATCATTGTTATATAAAACCATTGTTGCATTCTTCTAGTCTAGTTGAATTATAAATTTATTCCAAGATCAATGATATAATTATGCATTAATTTAATTTTAATATTATGGATTATTGTATAAAAATAAATATTTTTTTCTTAATTAGTTATCTGAATTGGCTTTGATATTGAGTAATTACAAGAGTTTACTTATTTTAAATAAATAAATAAATAAGGTTTAATTTAATTATGTCTTAGACTCTTTTGTTCATAATATCGCATTGGCTATGCCAATCTAAAATGTTATATAATTTCTTTCTCTTAACTATAGATTGATGATGTTGATCATAACTATATAATTAATCATTATTCTAGTAATGACATCCATGTTTGTAGTGAAATGACATAGGAGTTATACAAGTAATGTAGTGACTTTAAAGGTCATAAGGAATTTATGACCTTGACTGGTAGAATTTTAGAACCTTGTACTTTAATATGTTTTATCTTTATATAAATTTTTTACGTGAATGAGTAGATATTTGCATGTGTTGAATTGATTTCTGGTTGTTGATTATGTTTGTGTGTCTCATTTATGTTTAAACTTAATATTGGTAACATACATTTTAATGTAAACTTATGATTAACCTAAATGATAACATAAGGTAATAGAGGTTTCCTTATCGGATAAACTAATCCTTTAACATAACCATCCTTTAACGAGACTGAAACCCATTGAGGAGAATGACTTATTTACTTAGTGTTAAAGATCTAGAAATAGTCCTATGTGGAAGTACAAGGGCTAAATACAATAACCCACTTATTGATATCACATTTTGTATGTCTTTACCTCTAAATAAATACCTCAGTTCAACTCTTTAAATTCTAGTTGCGTGTACATGAGTTTGATGAACAATTATCACTTGTATTAGCATGCAAGAAAAGAGGGTCTAACTCATGTCCAAATCGTACTATGATATAAATTCTAATTTTTTTGTTTCATCTTGTATGAGAGCCATTTTTTTTTATACATAGAACTCTAAATGAGTATTCTTATTATAATTTTTTAATCTACTGAGTTATCATTTGTAATTATTAAGATAGTTAGAACATGATAATGTGGATGTAATATCCATGGGAATCCTTTTAATATCAACCCAAATAGGGGCAAAGGTCAAGGATGAGGTCATTTTGGATACATCTCCATTTACAACGAAGGATAGCTTTCCTTGAATAATTTTGATAGCAATATCGAGGTACCTAATACGAAAGTAGTTAAAAGGAATCCAACTGACAAGCATAATGAGATCCTCGATGGAATCTTGACAACCCTTAATAACTTGTAAGGAAATATTGATAACCAAGAATAAATATTGAACAAACTTAAAAGGATATCCCAAGAGGAAGTACCTAGATTTAAAATAAAACAAGTACATATAATTGAAGAACTGATACTAACATTGTTGACCCAATCATCAAAGAGCTGAAAAATCTTCCACTACCTACCTTTTTACATGAGGAATTAGGTGACACAATAGATGCATAGATAGTACATTTGGAAAATTAATTAAACTTATATAATATTCCATCTAATGTGAAAATCCATAGTGGCAACATATCAACTAGTAGGACATACAACTTTATGGTGGAATCACCTTTATGTTATTAAAGGATATCAATATTTGAACCTATCTTGGTCTACTTTTGAGACTCAATTTAGTAAGAGATACATTGATTCAAATTATAAGGAGCAAAAAGTCACTAATTTTTAGCTTCTAAAGTAAGAAAACATGTTTGTTACTAAATATGAGGGCAAGTTTTTTAATTTACTACATCATGTGAACTATATGCACGATGAAGAAACCAAGATTGATAAAGTTCAAATTTGGGCTTAAGGAAATAATAATGCATGACATAAACATGTTGAACATAATAACTTTTGTTGTGATAAATGAATCAACCTACAAGGCTAAAGAAAAAGAAAAGTCTTGCCAAAAGGCAAGATAAGAGTTTAAGTCAAGCAGACATTAGTCTAAAACAAAGAAACTTTCTCCCATGAGAATGAACATTAAAAAATATGACCATAACCAAAAAAATATAAGGAGGTAATTAAAATTTTAGTAAGTTTTCTAATCAAAACATGAATTTCAATTCCCATGGATCTTAAAAATTTGGTTCTTACAAGAACAACATCAAAATAACCAACATGGACCTACCATAGGTGCTAATATTATTCCAGTGTCATCTTATAGACAAATTATTTGGATAGAATGTGGTGATAACCACTATAGAAAGGACTATCCAAAGATAGAATCTAGCCAAGTAATAAATCATAGGTTATATGCTGGTATTGACAATTGTAACGCTAACTTGCAGGCCACTCTAATTGAAACCTAAGGTATAATTAATGATTTTTCCTTTATTATTTTGATTGATTCAAGTGAAATAGATTGCTTTATTTCTCCTTTTATTGATAAAAAATGTAATATTAAACCTATCTTGATAAGAGAAGGTTAGGAAGTTGAGTTCAAAATTGACAAGAAACTACCTATTCTTGAGTTTTTAGAACAAGAAAAAATAGATATTGGTAATTTTAAGACCAAGGTAAATTCTTTTCTCATGAGTCTAGGGTCTTATGATCTCATCTTTGGGATGGATTGATTGCATGAACATCAAGTTATGCTTGTTTGTGAGAGAAAAATAATACAATTCACCAATGACCTTGGTCAAATAGTGGAATTACAAGGCATGTAAGGGTCTTCAAGGTAAAAAAAACCCTTCAATATTATAGTTAAAAAATGTTGTTACGAAAGGATGAAACCTTCATGCACTCCAACTGTAGGAAATATCCAATGAAAAAGAGATGGTACACATTGATTTTCCTATTTTTAGGGAGTTTATGGATATATTTCTTGAGAAGCTACCTATTTTACTACCCAAGAGAGAAATTGATTTCTCTATCGACATCATACCCAGATCTACACCTACTTTTATATCACCTTAGTGCATAAATATGGCTAATCTATAAGAATTAAAAGTTTAGCTGTAAGAACTTTTGGATAGTGGAAAAATCTAGCCAAGTGTGTCTTCTTAGGGTGATCGGGTGGTATTTATAAATAATAATGATGATACATTGAGGCTTTGCATTGATTACTACATGATAAATAAGGTAACAATTAAAAAAAATATCCTTGTTAAGTTGTGGAACTAAAAGCCTCACTGATGTGCAAAAGTGGAGGTTGTTGGGTTACACAGTAACTGACATTAGTCAGAGCCAACTGACATCGGTTAGGGGTCGATTGACATCGGTTATCTTTAGCTACATAGTAATCAGCATCAGTTAGGGGTCGGCCAACATCAATCATCTTCAGACTGACATCGGTCATCTGTGCGTTTCCAAAACTATTCTAATTTTAGGAGAACAATTAGTTTGCATGTAACGACTAATTTTAGTCTTGAGTCTGCTTTTCTAATTATTGTTTGTTTTGGGTTCTATTTAAGAGACCCATGGGGTTGTATTCTAAGGTGAGAAAGATCAATTAGATCTACAGTGAGCAAGATCAATTAGATCTGTAGGGTGTAAGATCAAGAAGATCTGCAAGGTGCAAGATCAAGAAGATCTGTGAAAAAAGGGTTAACAACTCAGTTATTGAGTTGGTTGTAATTGATAGAGAGAGAGAACTATTGAGGGAGAATTACTGTACATCCAAGAGGTGTGAGGAGAAAGAGATTTCTTCATTGTATTTCCTTCTAGAAGAGTTTAATACAAGATTGGTTGTTTCTCGTATCTCCTATTCTTTGTTATTTCTGATTTCTAGTTACTTATTTCATGTTTAGTTTCCTATACAAAAGTAATCAATTTTACTCCAAGTTCCTAACAAGTGGTATTAGAGCTATGTGTATATCCTAACAAGTGGTATCAGAGCCTGGTTGAAGAAAAGTTCAGAGCGTGTTAGTGTTTGTTGATTACAAAATTCACTCACAGGGGTTTTTGATTGAGTGGGAGTAAAGCAGTGGTAGAAGAAAGTAAACTAAGAATGGAGAAATTCAATGGCAAGAATTATCAATTATGGAGGATGCAGATAGAATATTATCTGTATCAGAAAGATCTGTACTTACCGTTGGGTGGGGTTTCAAGCAAGCCCACAGATATGCAAGATGAAGAATGGAATGTTCTTGATAGAAAGGCTCTTAGATCTATAAGATTGAGCCTAGCATCTTCTGTGATTTCCAACATATCACAAGCAAAGACAATGGTAGAGTTAATGGATACTTTGGCAAATTTATATGAAAAACCCTCAGCTTTGAATAAGGTATATCTTATGAAGCAATTATTTAATTTGCAAATGCAAGAAGGTGGATCTGTATTTAGTCATCTTAATGATTTCCTTAGATTATTAAATCAATTAATTTTAGTCAAAATAGTTGTTGATGATGAAATTAAGGCTCTCTTAATCTTATGCTCTTTACCTAAAAGTTGGGATAGTTTGGAAATGGCAGTTAGTAATACTGCATCTGCTTCAAATATCTTGAAAGTTGATGATGTTGTTAGTGTAATCTTGAATGAAGAAATTCATAGGAAAAGCACAAGGGAAACATCAGGTAATGCTTTAAGTGTTGAAAGTAGGGGAAAGCAAAGAGAGAAGGGCAAGCAAGGAAAATCAAGGTCAAAGATGGGAAGTAGATACAAATCTAGAAATGGAAGTATAACCTGCTGGAATTGTGGAAAGAAAGGACATGAAAAGAAAGATTGTTGGTTGAAATAAAATTAGCATGAAGGTAATAAAGAAGCAAAAGATGTAGGTATTGTTGCACAGGATGCTCTTATATTTTCTTTGAATAGTCAAGTAGAATCATGGGTTTTAGATTATGGTACTTCTTTCCATGTAAGCCCAAATAGAGAATTTTTCAATGATTATGTCCACGGATACTTTGGAAAAGTTTATTTAGGGGATGATGAGCCTTGTCAAATTATTGGAAAAGGAAAAGTGCAGCTGAAATTGTAGAATGGCAACACATGGGTGTTGAAGGATGTCATGCATGTACCCATCCTGAAGAGGAACTGATTTCTGCATGAAAGTTGGGTGATGAGGGTTGCACAATAACTGTCATAGCTAAATCTTGGAAAATTTCCAGGGGTGCACTTATATTAGCAAGAGGTAAGAAAGTAGGTACACTTTATCTATATACTTGTATTACTAATTATTCTCCTTCTATTTTATCTACTTCAGATGTAGATGCAAAGTTGTGGCACTGTAGGCTTGGTCACATGAGTGAGAAGGGAATGAATGTTCTTAAGTCAAAAGGTAAGCTTTCAGATTTGAAAAGCATAGATCTAGATTTGTATAAGCATTGTATTTTTGGGAAATAGAAGAAAGTGAGGTTTCTCAAAATTGGGTCAAAAAAGAAGAAGCACAAGTTAGAGCTTGTTCACACAGACGTGTGGGGAGCAGCTCAGGTAGCTTCTATTGGAGGATCACAGTATTATGTTTCTTTCATTGATGATGCTACAAGAAAGGTATGGGTTTATTACATAAAAAGAAATTTGATGTTTTTGACACATTTAAGAAATGACAATCCTTGGTTTTCAATGAGAAGGTGATGTATAGTGATCAACTCAAGAGGTTGAATAATTCTGAGCAGGGCAATCTTGATTTGGATGAGGTTATGATCCAAAATGAGCTTATGGGTAAAAATCATCACTCACAAGAAAACACAGAGACCAATGTTGGTCAGGTGGTAATCGATGTTGATTAGGTTGAAACTGACGTCGGTCATGTCAATCAAGTGGAACTGACATCTATCGGGTATAGATCGAGAGATGACCAGGATCGATCACTATCAGAAGAAAATTTGGGTGGACAGCAAGCTATGAATGAGTCTCAAACATCCATGAAGAGGTCTGAAAGGGTAAGTAAACCTCTAATTCATTATTCCCCTTCTTTGTACTACTTGTTGCTCACTGATGGTGGAGAACTAGAAAGTTTTGATGAGGCAATGCAAGTAGAATCCAAGAAACAGTGGGAGCATGGCACGAATGAGGAAATTGATTCCTTGGAAGAGAACCATACATGGGATTTGGTTGAGTTACCAGCCAAAAAGAAAGCACTAAAAAACAAATGGATATACAGGTTAAAAGGAGAGAATGGACAAATGAGACATAAGGCCAGGTTGGTAGTAATTACTAGACCTGATATTGCCCAAGCAGTGGGAGTTGTCAGCAAGTTTATGGCCAATCCAAGAAAGGAACACTGGAAAGCAGTATAGTGGATTATTAGATATTTGAGATGGACCAGCAATAGGCATTTATGTTATGGAGGGTCAAACAATTTTCTACATGGGTATGTAGATTTGGATATGGTAGGTTACTTGGATGGCAGGAGAAGCACCACAAGATATGTGTTCACTGTTGTTGGAATGGCAGTTAGCTAGATTTCAAAGTTGCAGAAGGTTTTTTCCTTGTCTACTACAGAGGTAGAATACATTACAGTCACAGAGGCTAGGAAGGAAATGATATGGATGACTCGGTTCATGGAAGAGTTGGGAAAGGAGTAAGAGAGTTGCAGATTATACAATGATAGTCAAAGTGCAATTCATTTGGCAAAGAATTCAACCTTTCATTCAAGAACCAAACATATACAGCTTAGGTACCACTTCATTAGATAGGGATTGGAGGATGGTCAGTTGAAGCTGAAAAAGATCCATACGGATAAGAACCCTGCTGATATGTTAACAAAGCTGGTAACAAAGGAGAAGTTGAATCTTCATTCAACTTTTGTTGGTCTTCAAGATTGAACTTGAAGATGGAGAAACAAGCTAGAAACAAGTTAGAGGATGTTGTTTTACAGGTACAAGTGCATCTATTTATCTCCAAGTGGGAAATTATTGAGTTATGAGTTATGGAGCTAAAAGCTTCATAGATGTGCAAAGTGGAGGTTGTTGGGTTACACAGTAACTGACATCAGTTAGAGGTCGAACGACATTAGTTATCTTTAGCTACACAATAACCGACATCAGTTAGGGGTCAGCTAGCATCGGTCATCTTCAAACTGACATCGATCATCTGTGTGTTTCTAGAACTATTCTAATTTTAGGAGAACAGTTAGTTTCCATGTAAAGACTAATTTTAGTCTTGAGTTTACTTTTCTAATTATTGTTTGTTTTGGGTTCTATTTAAGAGACCCATGGGGTTGTACTGTAAGGTGAGCAAGATTAATTAGATCTGCAGTGAGCAAGATCAATTAGATTTGTAGGGTGCAAGATCAAGAAGATCTGTGAAAAAAGGGTTAACAACTCGATTATTGAGTTGGTTGTAATTGATAGAGAGAGAGAGAGAGAGAACTCTTGAGGGAGAATTACTGTACATCCAAGAGGTATGAGGAGAAAGAGATTTCTTCATTGTATTTCCTTTTAGAAGAGTTTAATACAATATTGGTTGTTTCTCATATCTCCTATTCTTTGTTATTTCTAATTTCTAGTTACTTATTACTTCTGGTTAAATTTCGTGTTTAGTTGCTTATAGAAAAGTAATCAATTGTACTCCAAGTTCTTAACAAGTGGTATCAGAGCTATGTGTAGATCCTAACAATCCTTTGCCTAGGATTGATGACTTGTTTGAATAAATGAATGGTTTTACATTCTTCTCTAAGATTAAATTGAGATCAAGATACCATCAGTTAAGAATCAATGAAGAGGACATTCATAAACATGGTTTTAGAACTCATTATGGACAATATAAGTTCATAGTTCTATCTTTTAGCTTGATAAATTCATCTATAGCTTTCATGAATATTATGAACAACATATTTAGAGACTTTTTGGATAAATTTATGTTGGTTTTTCTTGACGACATTCTTATTTATTCTAAAAATGAGGCTAAGCATGATCACCACCTTCATCTAGTCTTACAAAGACTAAGACATCATAAGTTATATGCGAAATTATCTAAGTGTGGATTCTATGATTTTGCAATTTATTACTTAGGACAAATTATTTCCAAAGAAGGCATTGTTTTTGACCCCTCTAAGATCAAAACTATCAATGATTGGACTACTCTTTAAAATGTGCATGAAATGTGCAATTTCATGGGTTTGACTTGTTACTAACGACATTTTGATGATATTTTTTCTAGTATGGCATATCCCATCACTTCATTGTAGTGTAAGGGTAAGAAGTTTGTGTGGACCCCTCAGTGTGAGGAAGCATTCAATAAGATGAAAGGGTTACTTAAAAAAACACTCATTCTTATCATACTAGACCCAAATGATAACTTTGGAGTTTGGGTTGATGATTTTAAAGAAGGCTATGGAGACATCTTGACTCAAGATGGAAAAGTTGTGGCTTATGAGTCATGAAAATTAAAATATCATGAAAATAACTATCCTACAATTAATATAGAGCTTGTTAAAATTGTCCATGCACTCAAACAATATAAATAATTCCTACTAATAAATCCTTTCAAGGTAAAATTTGATCACCAAAGTCTTGGGTATTTATTTTCTTAAAAAAAAATTTACATGTTAGTGCAGGTGGCTAAATTTTTTGAGCAATTTTGACATAAACATATCATATGTCAAAAGCAAGGAGAATCTTGTGGTTGATGCACTCAATAGATGTATGTACCTTGTTTCTTTATCAATGTTATAAGGAAATTTTAGAAGTGATGTTTTAGAACAACAACTTGTTGATGTATTCTACCATGATGTAAGAGTAGGTTTGGATGATGAACCTATAAAAAAAAAATTGTTAAATTTTTTGTTGTAGTAGATGGCCTGATAACACATAAAGATAGAATTTATGTACTCAATTTGGGTGACTTGATAACAATTTTTATTTTAAAAGTGCATACAATAATTTATTATACTTATTTAGGGGTTACAAAAATGATACATAGACTGAAAAATCTTTATTTTTGTCCTGGAATGAAGCATAATGTCATTGAATTTGTAGAGAAATGCTTGGAATGCTAGTGAGTCAAAGTAGAGCATTGCCATCTAGGAGGGATGTTGTACGTTTATGATATTCCAAAAGATAAGTGGGTTATATCTGAGTTGATTTTATTATGAGACTGCCAAAATCATGTAGAAAGCATGATATAATCCTTGTGGTGATTGATAAAACCACTAAAGGTTGGCCACTTTATTATTGGAAAATTAAAAGATAATGTTTTTATGTTTGCAAAATGCTTAATGAAGGGTTAGACTTCATAACATACTTGAAGTGATCATATAAGATCGAGACAAGTTGTTTACTTACAAGTTTTAACATACATTAACTATAGCCTTTGGAACAAAGTTAAATTTTAGTTCTTCATATTATTCAAAAATAGATGGGAAAATAGATAGGCTCAAGTAAGTAGTTGAAGATATTTGTGCATGTATGTAATATATCAGAAAATAAAATGGGTGGACTACCTATATTTGGTTAGATTTGCATATAATAAATTTTACCATTCACCTATTAAGATGGTTCCATTTGAAGCGTTATATGGGCATAAGTGCAAAACAAATCTTGATTTGAATATATTGGAAAATAGAGCTATTATTGGACCTAATTTACTACTAAAATATGATAGGTAGATGGAATTAATAAGAAAAAAATTGAAAACAACTTCTTATACGTAAAAGAGCTATGTAGATCAAAAGAGAACCATGCATGAATTCAACATGGGAGACAATGTTTTTCCTCATGTAAGACTAAAAAAATGTTGTATTATGTTTGGAAAGAATCCCAAGTTAGCACCATATTTTGTCAAGTCTTTTAACATTGTTTAAAATATTAATCCTCTTGCTTATCAATTGGTACTTCCTCCTTATCTATCAAGGATTCAAAATATTTTTCATGTTACTTTACTAAGAAAGTATAAACCTGATCAATATAATATTTTGGATTGGATTCATTTACAAGTCATAGAAGAGGAAAAGATCCAATTGGAACTAGTGAGGATCTTATACCATCATAGTATTATGCTACATAATAGAGATATACAATAGGTTTTAGTGCAATAGGATTTGTTAAGTGAAAGGAACACTACTTGGGAAGATGATCATCTTTTTAAGAATATTTATACATGGATTTTTGACTAAGTCATCAGGATGCTTTCATTTTAATAGAGGGAAGATGTTATTATTTCACCTTTTAAAAATCTATTCTATCATTATGGCATTGATATTGTGTTGTCAAACTAATTATTGACTATTATTTTAGTTAGATTATATGTGGTACTAGTTATAGTATTATTGATTTGCATTCTTAATTTTGTACTTAATAATTTTATGGACTTATTACTATAGTGATGATAATATTAATCCATAATTAATTATTGACTTTTGATAAGATATGATTGATGTCTTTTTTCATGATTACAAGTTATATCTATGATCCAGGTAGATGTTGGAGGTTGTACTCTTAGAATCGTAGGAATCTTGAGCATGTTGGACATGTCCAAGAGGTATACTTATTTGATTTTATTTTTTATCTTTTGAACACCTTGATTGGTCATTATGATATTCAATTTTGGTCCTTATACTTATTGATTGCTATTATACATTATCTTGTCACTTTTTATGTACCTTATCTAATGTCATTAATTACCATTATTTTATTTTATGAGTTTTACAGCCATAATCTTTCATTCCACCTTATGTTTGGATCAATTTTATTATTCCCATAGAGGATTCTATTCATTTTTTAATTTCTCTGATGACCTTGTTTACCTAAACATACACACCACCTAAGACCTACCTAAACCTACCCTTGACATTCCCCCCCTTGGGAACCTTGTCACCCCAATTCTTTAGTCTAATCCTTTGTCCCTATAACCCCTCATATGAAGGTGGTGGCATGTTATTTAATAGGTGCATAGACTTAGTATTACATGATTTATTAAAAATAATTCTTTCATTTAAAACAACTTATGTCAATTAAGGTCATGGTAAATTCCATTTAATATAACAGGTGGCATAGACAGTGGAGATTATAATTTTAATATTCTTTTAAAATTATAAATATAGAGGTTAATCCCTAACCTACATTTCTATTGGTTGGTAATTAGATTAGTAACCAATTTCTCTAGATGGGTCATTAATTGAGAAGTTGAGATGGGATTTCTCTCTCCTCCTATTCAATGAAGAATTGAATGGGAACAAAAAAGTGGATGGAAGGAATGAGAGTTAGGAAGATGGAATAAATGAAGAGAAAATATTGGAAATTTTGACAAGTTTTAATGGAAGCCATGATGGATTTCAGACACATAATAGCTACTTCAATATATTTTTGAGATTTTTATCTATCTAGATTCTTGGTTTTTCTATGATATCAAGTAAATTATTTTATTTTCTAGTTTCTCTTCTTGACTGTGCTAGTTGGGAAAATAATATTAAGAGGTTGTCTATGCAGTCAGAAGTCTTATGACTTTTAATTGCATATCTAGACCCTATAAATTGAGATATCAATCAATATCATTTTCATATAAATTTACAAATAGATATATATGGGATATATGGTTATCTAGTTTAATTCCTTTGTTTTTACTTTATGATTCAACTCTACATGCAAAAATTTTCATTAGCTTACCTATTATGTGACTTCTCATGGATTATGTGTTTTATAATAGTAATAATAAATGTGTGTATTCATTGTATGAAGGTTTTAGGTTGAATTTTAATGCGTATATACACCTAATTTAGATGGGTTAATAAAGATAACTTGTTCAACTAGTGGCATCTACATGTACTGATCCAAAACTCGAAAGCTTTAGTTGAAATATAATTCAAGAAACAAGAACAACACAATTCAAATAATGCTATCTCTAAGAAGAGATGTTTTATTGATCAAATTTGCAGACCCAAACATATGTCTATCTCTAAGAAGAGATGTGTGATTTCTATTTTGGGTTACATATTCATTTATACACATTTTGAAATTAGGGGGAGGATGTGGAAGGTCACCAATCTCAAGGGAGATTAAGTGGTTCGACTTCAACGATTTAAAATAATACAAAATTTGAGGAATTACTATTTTTAGAAACTTACTATTTTTAGACTGCATTACTAAAATTGAAATTTGGGGCACTTACATTTGATTTTTGAGGGTAAAAAATCATTGAGAATAAATACATTTCATTTCACGGCATTTGCCTCATTCTTATCTTTCCAACAGCTTAAACAGTGAGTTAATTAGAGCTATGGTGTAAAAGTTATGGCTCCCAAAAGTTTCATCATCAATTGGGGTAGACCCGTCACCTAGATTATCACCTGAATTATTGCTCGAATCATTCCTCCCTCCTTGAGAATCAATGGTACCCATTGCATCAATATTTTTCATTAAGTGTGGCAGTTGTATTTTGATTTGATTCCCAATGCATACTTAGAATGGACTATGCTTTAAGGAATTATGCAGGTCTTGATTGTTCACCATTTCTATCTAACCATCAGCCTATGGATGGAAGGCCATGAATTTATTTAGCTTGGTATCTATTTTCTTTTGTTGTGTTGTTTATGTAGTTAGGGATGCAACATCAGCCCTTTTAGATTCTTGTGTATTGACCTCCATGAGAACAAATTTCTTGGCACTAATCAGAGAGATAGATGTAAAATGTGGTACCTCTAGTACAATGTAGCACCATGTTCCAAGAGTGAGAGTGATACTTCAAGTTCTTGATTCATAGATTTGATGTCGATCATACATGAATGGCTGACCAAAATGTATATCACAAACATCTAGATTGACCACATCACATAAGACCTCATCTTGGAAAGGTTTTATTTCATATGAGAGAAGACATTGGTGGGTGACATGGAGGTTTCTCCCTGGACTCAACCATCCAATACTGTATGGCTTTAGGTGAGGCTTCATAGATAGATTTAGGCTTTTCACAACATTATCAGAGATTAAATTCTTTTGACTTCCACTATCAAGAATGAAATGCAGAGGCTTACCTTTCACCTATAATTTAGAGTGAAATAACCTTTCCTTATCATCTAGCCTCTCCTCATGGGTCTATGATGAAGCAATAATGGCTTCAGGCTTAGCATCTATAATCTCTTCTTCAACTTCTTCAACTGCAAGGTCTGTATGAGGCAGAGTAGTAGATGTTGAGGATTATGACTCAGAAAGTAGGGACTTAATGGCTCAACATTTTTCTTTGGAGTGAGTTCTAAATTTGTGATAATCATACCACTTCCCAATATTTCCTTCCTTTTGCTTCCAATTTTGGCCTCATTTTTTACCTTCTTTATCACTTTTCCATTTTGAAGGCTGACTTTTCATATTCATTCTTCCATGCTTCTGTTCAATCTTCACTATGAAATTGTATGCCTCACCAAGGGTTTCCAAATTGAAGAGTTTCATGTATCCCCATATGTACCATTTTATTCCACCATGATATTTGAGAACCTTATGTTTCTCACTTTCTTGGATGCCCAATCTTGAAGATAGAAAATGAAAAATGTTAGTGTAATCTTAAACAGAGTGTTCCCTACCTTGGTAAAGTTGTTGCCACTCTATAAACAGATCATCATATGTTCTAATGGGTTAGTATTATTCCTTTACAAATTCTATGAAATCATCTCAGGTAGGTTCCACCTCAAGGCCAATATCATCTACACTGAATCTCTTTTTGTACACTTCCCTCCAATTTTTGACAAGCAATGATGCTTTCAAAAGAGCAAAAGTGATCTTCTCTTTATCCATGAATTTATTTATAGAAAAATAAGATGAAAATTGATCCAACCAATTTTTTACTGCATCAGCATTGATTTTTTCTTCAAATGTAGGGATATAAAAATTCACCTGAACCTTGAAAGGTGTTGGGGCACTGAAAGGATGTGGTGGTGTAGATGAGGAGCTAGAATTTTCCATCAATATTTGTTGGAGAATTTGAGTCAATTGTTGTAGCATATATGCTTACAACTATTGGAGGGCTTCATTCACCATTTCCTTGAAAGGATCAGATGTCTCGGTGTTGTCCACCATTTGAAGTTATTTGGAGCAAATAGGTGGATAGTCTATTGGTTCTATTTTCCACCCAAGCTTCTTATAATATGAGCTCATCTTCAGGATCATACACTCTAAGATAAATTTCTCTAATACCGTTGATCTAAAACTTGAAAGATTTGGTTGAAATATAATTCAAGAAAAAATAACAACATAATTCAAATAATGATATGTCTGAGAAGAGATGCTTGATTTCTATTTCAGGTTATATCTTCATTTATACACATTTTGAAAGGAGGGGGAGGATGTGTAAGGTCACCAATATTGAGGGAAATTAAGTGGTTTGACTTCCATAATTTAAAACAATACATAATTTAAGGAATTACTATTTTTAGAAACTTATTATTTTTAGACTACACAATTAAAATTGAAATTTAGGAAAATTCCATTGGGTTTTTGGGGATCAAAATTCATTGAGTGGAGATCCATGCCATCTCCAGGTGTTCTCCTCATTATTATGTTTCCAACAATTCAAATGGTGAGTCAATTGGAGTTACGGTGCAAAAGTTATGGCTCCCAGAAGTTCTATCATCAATTAGGGTGGACCCATCACCCGAATTTTCACATGAATTGTTGCCCGAATCATGTCCAAACCTATAGAATGTTTTTAAAGTTTTGACTAAATTTTTTTTCAAATAGTGATTGCATTTTAAATGGTGAATGCATGAAATAATTTGGTTTTTATTTTTGTGTCGAATCCTTAACTATGTAACCTATTATACTTATGATGGCTTGAACATTTTCCAAATGCCAAATGGTTTAATCTTTGACTGCATTTATATTTGGTTAATTATAAACATTATGGGTGTCTGTGTGATATTTTACACTTGTCTTTATTTATGACTTAACCTTGTAAATATTAGACCACATTTTTATGATTATATTTTGATAATCATTGTTCAATTTATCTTAGTTATTTATCTTGAGGCTTGAAGTTATAACTGGTCAAAGCTATTATTATTGAACTATGTTTGACCAATGTATTTTAGTTATTTATTACATGATTATATTGTAATATGGTATAACATAAAATCCATGGTGTGTATGCATATATGTTCTATCTGGGATTGAAGTTTTATTTGATTAGGGTTGTTAGCAATTTGGACCAAGATTATGTTTAAATAATATGAGTGGGTCATGGCCTTAGCTTCAATTAGGTCTCTTAATTATATTTTACTATTGTTATGTCATGACCTTTTTATCTTTGATTGTGGAATACTAAAGGATTGTTAGAATTATTGGTGACTGAGTTAAAATTTTGTATTATGTTTGTGTTTATCTCGTAACTATAAAAAAACTCTTGGTCCAATTTTTGATCACTGCCCTTTTATAATATATGTTTATTTTCAATTTTGTGGCTTAATTTATATTTGATCCAAATTTCCTATTAGTGATTGTGGTATTCTTATTCGAATGGGTTATGATGTTTTTATTTTATGGTTATATCATATCATTTGAATTAACCATGTTATTATTTCGATCAAAGAGTAGTCTATACATATAGATTTGGGTTGGCTATGTGTGCATGTATATATGTATGTATATATACATTATAGTAGAAGGTTACATTTTGATTTATGACTATTGGGTCTTGTGATAGTGTTGATATATTATTGACGGTGTCTTTTGATATATTCAGTGAGTCGATTAAAATTTTGGAATTAAACTAGGTTGTGTGTGAAAATTTGAGAATGTTGCTCTTGAAGGCATGTATAATAGATTTTTTGTTGTATTTGAGACTTTGGACTTTCCTCTATTGATGATATGAATATACTTGATCTTGTTTAGTCAGACTTAAGAGGATTTGGTAGAACCTTCAAGGAGTTTATTTGTTTATGTTTAATAAACTTTTTTTTAGTTTAATCTTTTACTTTGTTTTAAATTATAATTTAAATTAATTAATTTGATTTATTTATTGGGATACTATTGGTTATTATTTGATTGTGTTGTTGTTTGGTTATCATTCCTAGACTAGACTTGAATAAGTAAATGATTATATATTATGGGTTTGGATGGTTAAGGATGACCATAACCAAGATGGGAATCCAAGAAGGTTAATTTAAAAATATATAATGGATTAAAAAAAATATATTATATATCATTCAATAATAAGGATTAAGCTTCCCCATTGCTAATCTATACTCTAGACAAATTAACTATGCATGTCTCACCTCAGAATGATATAGTTGTGTTTCATGTATTATTTTATTTTGATGTCTCTTTTGGTTGGAAATTGGATTTCTCAAAATTCACTTCATGTTCTTGATTATCATAACCACCATCCTGTTGATGGTTGGGGTGGTGAGGGCCACTAATGGTTAGGCTTATAGATTTCATTGGGCATGTTTGTTTTGATCAATTCATCCATGTTTGACTCCATGTCTTGATGACTTCACACACGTGTAATAAAATACGGTAACAATTTAATTTATTAATTAGATCAATTATTTAATATATCTTTTTATCATTGATATTATGTTAGACAATTTTCAATCACTTTATATAATTATTAGCATTAATATTTATCAATTAGTGTGCAATCCTTGTTATTGATCATGTTAGCTACTAAATTGTGTTATGAATGGATTACTTAATCAAAATGGAAATTGAACATTGTATGAGGTCATTTGGTTATTGGATGAAGGCTAAATACTTTAGGTACATTGTATTAATTAGTTATTAGTTTTAACTTTGCATTATATTAACATTTTATTATAATGATATCTAAGCTAGATTTTTATAAATTCTTGCATGCAAGTAGTCCTTACATATATATATTCACTTTCATATTGATCTTGTATAAAAATTAATTAATCTATGGATGTTATATTGGGATTTTCTTGGATGTTTATGTTAGTTTCTTAATAATATAAATGTGGCTGAGTTAAAGTGATATTGATTAGATTATGTAATCAAGTAAAAGTTTAACAGTTAATTTGGCTTATCACCTTATGTATGCGGTAAATCCAATTACATATATGCACATGGATCTCTTAATAATTTTAGTAATGCATAAATTTTTAGAATCTAGTTCATGAAGAAAAGTGTACCAAATCCTTCCTTCTAAGCATGCATTTCAAATATACCTGGTTGTGTGTAAGGTATGTACTATGCATATATTTAATCTAAAACTCTATTACTTATATTTATTAAGACATTTGTGTTTTATATACATAATATAAATCTAAATATGTCTACTCTTGCATTACATAATAAATAAATAAAAGATTAACTAGATCTCATGATCTAATCATATGCATGTATAATATTTCTGCATAGCATAATCATATAATTAAGTAAAGAAACTTAAAGGAAATTATGATAATTTCATTATTATGAATCAAATGAAAGATAATAAGTGAGTTAAATTTCACTTCTATTCTATTTAGTGAGGCATAGTTGAATAAATAATATCTGCACACTTGTTATTTTCTTTCACATTGGGTTGTATGTGTTTCACTTTCCTTTTTGATAGCTAAACTTACCTACTTTGTTGCCTTGGTTTCTCAATAGAGAAATTTTTAAGAGTTTCTTAGGTGGAAATTTTTATTTGAATTCCACTCAATTTGAAACTTGGGTGAATTCCATTTGCTTGATGATGTTGAAATATGTAATTGATCATTACTTCCGTATAAAACACTTACTTCTTTCTTCTAGTCTAGCTGAATTATAAATTTATTCTAAATGCAATGATTTAGTTAGACATTAATTAACTTATATGATTATGGAATATTCTATAAAAATAAATTAATCTTTTATTAATTAGTTATCTGAATTGGCTTTGTTATTGAGTAATTACATGAGTTTACTTATCTTAAACAAATAGATAATTACATTTTATTTTGATTAGATGTCTTAGACTCTTTTATTCATAATATCGCATTGCCTATGCCAATCAAAAAGGTTATATGATTTCATTTTCTTGACTATAGAATAAATATATTGATCATAACTATATCATTAATTTTTATTCTAGTAATGGCATCCATGTTGGTAAGCAAATGATGTAGGAGTTATATAAGTAATGTGGTGACCTTAAAGTTTGTAAACCATTTATGACCTTGGCCAATAGCACTATGCAACCTTATATTTTAATCTATTTTATCTTTATGTAAATCTACTATGTGAATGATTAGAAATATGCATTTGTTGAATTGATTTTTGGTTGTTGATTATGTTTACTTGTCTGAGTTATGCTTAAACCTAAAATTGGTAACATGAATTTAAATGTAAAATTATGATTAACCTGAATGACAACTTAGGGTAATACAGTTATCCTTCTTGGATAAACTAATCCTTTCACTTAACCATCCTTGAGTAGAACTAAAACCTACTAACGAAAGTGAGGTATTTACCTAGTGTTAAGGACTTATAAATGGTCTTATGTGGAAGTCCAAGTGCCACATATTGCACCTAGGTTCTATCCGTGTATGTGTACACTAATATACCCTAAACCCCATAAAAGACCTAATTCGACAACCCGCTTCCCTATAACATCTTTTGTATGTGTTTACCTCTATATAATTATATTAGTTTACTTCCTTAGTTTCCATTTACACGTACGTGAGTGCATTATATATTTATCACTTATGTTAGCAAGTGAGATAAGAGGGTCTAACACATGTCCAAATCATGCCCTGATATGCAATTCCAAATTTTCTTTGGGGGGTTGTTTAAGAAGGATTTTACCCACCAATATTTTGACTTGCTTTTGTAAATGATCCCTCGAATATTTGGGCCTCTATTGAAATCTCATATTGATGCAAGCACTATTCCTATAATGCCTCTAGTATGATAAACTGAATCAATATCACTTAGTCACCTATACATTTTTATTTTCCATGCATTTTACAAAACAAAAATGAGTAGAAACTATAATCAACTAACTTTTTTGTGGAAAAATTAAAGGACAGTGGTGTTTATAGAAAGCTATAATGTCTTTGGTTATAAATAATGAGCATTTCTCTTTATTGGGAGCAGTTAACATTCCAAAAATCAGTCTTTCTATGCTCATCCTGGCTATGACATCGAAATAGTCAACTAATTTGACTTCTGTACAATTCTCAATTTTTTATCACCAACACAAAATTTACAACAAGAAACAATTAATTCACTACTTTTTTAGTCAACAATATTATGTGATCTACTGGTTTGAATAGAGACATAATACCTAAATCCATTTCTCCAAAAATTCAACAATAGTTGAGGAAATTATCCCATGACCACCTCCTCCATCAATGTTGAGAGTAGTTATCATATCACGAGAAGTGGGTGAAAAGTGTCCCTATATTGCCATTGCTCTAAGATTGAACTAAGATTGGAACTACTTTTGGAAGGAGGATATTTTAGTAGGAAAAATGAAGAGAAACGCCTTACAAGGTAGTGCTTAGAAGTGGACTCTAGAAGTGAGATTTATAATAGTGATGCATCACCATGAGGGTCTCATTTTCATCATTATAATGATCGTACAAAGTTTAAAATTAATAATTTTATCAATAAATATAATTACAGAAGGTTATAAAATACCAATTGTGTCTAAGCATGGTATCACTTTTATTACATACTTTTTTTAATTTATTTTATAATATTTTATACAAAAATCTAGGAACCCCTTTTCGTAAAATATTGTTTTTTAAATTTTTTTCATAAATTTATTGTCTAAAAATGCATCCTTATCTCTAAATACAATATTAAACTTCCTCTTAAACAATTAAGATATCACATATAAACTTAAATTATATAATTGAGCTATTATTACACCAACTCTAATTTTATTATTGACTATTGAAACTCTCAAATTAAATTTATTTAAAAAATAAAAAACTCGATAAAAATGAACTCAAAATGCAGATCACAGGGATCTTAAAAATATGTATCGTAAGATAAATTAATACAATCTCCTGCCACAAAAATAATAATTAATAAATAAATAAAATAAGTAGAATTTGTATTCAACTAACTTTTCCATGGAAAGATAAAAGGACAGTGGTTCATATAGAAATTTGAAAATTCCTTGGATACAAAGTATCGGCAAATATATAACTTTGGTCGTTGGATTTATTAGTGTCTCGTATTTGTCATTGTAATGGTCCTGCAAAACATGGAACAATTTTGTCAGCCATGGTACGAACCAACTACCTGTAGCTCATGCGAGTGGATTATAATTTACTAAAACTTCACGCGATATATTGATAATCTTTAATATGAAACATTTAAAATAGTTTACTGTTTGTTTGTTTATATGTTTTTTTTCGAGGGATTGGTTAATATGAAAATTTGGGGTTATTTATTTCAGCATTATTTATTTTTGATTGATAAATGTGGCTTTTGATTTTATTTTTATTTTTTAAATGAGTTCAGGGCTTTTTCCTTTGTGATATAAAACAATTTTTTTAGCAAATTAAATCAAATAAAATAAAAGAAATCTCTAGGATATTAAAAAGAGACAGGTGAAATGTCAAAAACTTAAGCAGCCATGAAGTCAAAAATTTAATTACAAGAGAGAAGACCATACAATAGAAGCCCATAAGATTTATAAAGAAAACCATAAACCAATAATAAAAATCACATCCCAGAGTAGTCGAGGAGTGCATGAGGGAAGCATTACCATGAAATAACTTATAGAATGCAGGAAAGAGCCACCATCGAAAGCCATGGTCACCAAAATGTAGAACATCCTTTAAGCACTATTGTAAGATCTCAATTCATTAAACTTTAATGACATTTGAGTGCAAGACAAAATCCATTGTTTCTATGAGAACCTCAAATAAAATCAATCCAAGAAGCCAAAATAGGGAAGAAGACCTAAGAATACAATAAAATGTTTCAAAGCCAAATCACTAATATCTTTGATAAAAGTTTGATAAAATGGGAAGTTATAAGTAGGCCAAATATTTTTTAATTAATTATCTATATTCTTCCCAACGAGGGGAATCTTCACAATGATAATTTTCATTGAGAGAAAAGTGAAGAGCTCTAGAGTTAGCTAGGAAATTTGTTAGAGAGTTACTCTCACGATAGTTGTGGGACAAATAAATGTCTTCAAAAAAGGATTGCCATGGAAGATATACTGAATGATTGAATTGCACTACCACTGATTATATCTTCTCTATTTAAAAACATCGATAATAAAGAGAGAAACATATTTCATAATTAATTTATTGTAATTAGAATCAATCATAGTTCTCAAACCTATTAGAAGAGCTAGTGCTTTAGCAGAATTATCTGAAGATAATGGAATGTGGAAAAACTTGTCCCATATGATCTTTGAAGATATGTCCACCTCTAGAAAAACATGGATTACCTTTGGATTCATCATCAAAATTTAGCTTCGCATAATTATCACTCAAGGGCTTTCATTAAGCCATTAACCTTTTGATGTTTTGAGGAGGGAGGTTGAAATTGTTTTTAAATTGATTTCATTTTAAGAGAATACAAAGATCCTTGCATACAATTTTGGTTTTTGGAAGAAAAACTTTAGTCTTAAAAATCTCTTGATGGATTGCATCAATTTTAAGAGCAAGGATTTCATCAAAAGGGGACATGATCTTGAAGACGCTATTGTTTGATTCTTTCCATAAACTCCAAGTGATTAGAGACAAGGCCATAACCTAAATAATTCTAAGATTCCCTCCTCCTTTTATCCAACATATCAAATTTTTTTTAATAGAACGTTCTACTTACCAAAATCTATTTATTTTATTAAACACCCATTCTAGGGGTCATTTTCCTCGTCATTAAAATGGTCATGGAAACCTAGGTGAAACACTTTTGTAAATCATTTTGGAAACCAATATAATTATTGAGATTCTATCTTCACTTAACACATGGTAATGGATAACAATGATGTTGTCCTTGTGGCCAACTTAAATAGAGTGAGCCATAAAAATTAAAAAACATGTGGAGTAATTCATTTGAAAGATACATAAGGAGGGTGTGTCACATAAAATATGAACTGATAATGTAAGATATTTGCAATAGTATAATACTTTTCAAATTTTGAATTTCCCTTTTAAATATTTTCCACTATTTATTGGGCATTTATCAAGAATTCAATTATTTTTTATTGTTGGCACAAAGCCTGATCTATTATTATTGGTATGTCACGTCTTAGGTCATGTATAAATTATCGAAATAAAGAAATTTTCTTAGCATTAGTACACCACATTTTATTTTTAAGGTAAATAATAAGAATATTAGAGAATGATATTCTTAGTCTCCCTATGATTTAAATTTCTAGATTCTTAGGAAATTTTCTCAAGTCTTGAACACTCTTAAATATCAAATCTTTTTTGTATGGATGGGCTCATCCAAATTTTATGTAATATTAACAAAATTCAATAATCATGTGATTTGAGGGTTTTATTGGCATAACTAAGTTAATTCACACCACCTTATTATATAGATATATCACCATATTCTTCAATTGCATTTTGTTTATCAAATTTAGTCCACAGAGCTTAAATCAAAAGATTATTTTCTATTTGGATGTTCAATGAACTATTAGATTAGGAATAAATTCTTTACATTATTTAGAGACTCATATAACTCCCTCCACACCTTCATGGATCATGATGATCATAGATAATTGGATCTTTTATTTTATTATAGTAGGGGTTTTCATTTCTCCCATATTTATTTCTCATGGGTTTTTTCCCTCACTTAGAAGTTTTCCTACTTTCATGGATAAACTTGCATAGGTGTACTTGGAGTTATATTTTGACTAGATGAATAGGAAGTAACTCCCTTAACCAACTATTCTAGGTATACGGGTTAATCTTCTATTCTTTTCTCTTTGACTACCTTTCTTAAAAGAGTTACTCATGCACTCCTATTTTTTACATCTCACTTAATGAGTTATTATTCAATGAATGGTTGGTTTTGTCTCTTATCTTTTTACGATTTATGATTTCATTTTCTTATTGCTATTATGTTTTATATTGATTTGACTCATTCCTATTACAAATATGTGTATTCACTTGATCTAGAGATATTGGTATCCATTCTTATACGGTATCAAAGCCAATCTAGTATTTGATTATTTTGTTTTTTAATTGTCATTAATTTTATTTAAAATCTGGATATTTTTTATCTAGAAATAAAAGATAGCTTTCAAAATCCATTGTTGTTAGAGTGCTCGACCTTGATGGATGATTTTTTTGCAAACTTGGTTGATTAAAAACCACTAAAACTTTTATTTGGTTTCTTTTTGACTACCTGTTATATTTTTCTTGGAGCATTTTCCTTAAAAAAACTTGTGTGCTTCCATACATCCTCATGTATTTTTTATTTTTGTATACTTAAGATATAATACATTAGCACTGATCAAGTCATCCATATCAACTCCTATGTTTTGTATACTATTTCATCCAACACTAGGCTTGTATCCCTTGTGTTTGGTCGCATCATGTGTTTTCATCCTCATCTTGTTCTACATTTTTGGGAGACAGATCAGTTGGTTTTATGTGTTCAGCCCTAGTTTTATGTTGCTTCCAAGCAACCCTCAGCTAAAACATTTTCACCTTTGAGTCTACTCTCATTTCCACCTAGTTAGAACCACCATTCCAAGTAGCATCTATGCCAAAATCAATAGAATGAGTTATCCAAGCAATAACATAAAAGACTCCTATAGTTTTAGTGGGCCTAAAAATTATTCCAAAACAAGCTAAGCCATGGGTTTCTTTTAATTTATTGGGATAAGATGGGAGGGGAGGAGAAGGGTGAGTGGGGTGAGTTATTCATAATCGTATTGAATATAAATATATACGAGTCAATTATTGGGAGTGTTTTAATATATATTTTAAATAAAGTAATATGGGAAAATGGGTTTTTACTCTTTGACAAAAATAGATCTGGCTAGAAGATAAAATCAAAAAAGATAAAAGAAGTATCTAAGATAATAAAAAGAGATGGAGAAAAAATCAAAAATTTAAGCAACCATGAAACCAAAAACTTAGTTAAAAGAGAGAAAAACACAAAATATAGGATTCATAAAGAAAATCATAAACCAATAACAAAAATCTCATCCTAGACCAGTCAATGAGTGCATGAGGGAAGAACTATCATAAAATGAATAAATATTATAGTAAAGTAATGCCACTAGAAGTCATGGTCACCAAAATATAGAATGTCCTTCAAGCACTATTATCATACCTAAATTCAGAAAAAGCCAATGACATTTGAGAATAATACTAATTCCATTATTTCTCCGATCACCTCAAACAAAATCAATCCAAGAAACCAAAAGAGGGAGGAAGAAATGAGACTATAATACAATATTTGAAAGATAATTCACTGATACTTTCAATCATAAGTTCATCAAATACAAAGTTATAAGTAGGTTAAGTGTTTTCTAATTAATTATGCACATTCTTCTAAAATAGGGGAAGCTTCACAATGCCAATCTTCATTAGGAGAAAGGTGAAGAGCTCCAAGGTTAGCTAAGAAAATTATTAGAGAGTTCCTCTCATGATATTTGTGGGACAAAGAAATATCTTGAAAAAATGGAATGACATGGAGGATATATTTAATGATTGAATTGATCTTCCACCGATAAAATATTCTTGAGTTAAAAAAATTGATAATCAAGAGAGAAACATATTTCACAATCAATTTCTTGAAATTAAAATCAATAGTGATTCTCAAACCTTTAAGAAGAGCTAGTGCCTAATCATAATTATTTCAAGTTAATGGAATGATGAATCTCTTGTCCTATATTATCTATAAATATACATCCACCTCAAGAAAGACATGGGTTGCCTTTGGATGCCTCAACAAAATTTAGATTCACATAATTTTCACTCGAGGGATTCCTAGAGGCCTTTAACCTTTTGATGTTTTGAGGAGGGAGGTTTTAAGTTATTTTTTAGTTAATTACATTTTAAGAGAATATGAATATCCTAGATTATGATTTTATTTTTTAAAAGTAAAACTTTCACCTTAAAAATCTTTTGAAGGACTGCCTCGATTTTAAGAGTGAGGGTTTCTTCAGAGAGGGACATGGTCCTAAAGATTCTATTGTTTGTTTATTTCCATAAGATTTAGGTGATCATTAATGATGCCATAACCCAAATAATTCTAATATAATCCCCTCATCCTTTTTTCTATTTAATAAAAAAAATTGGATAGAACCTTTTACTTTCAAAAATTTGTTCACTTTCTTAGAGACTCATTTTTGGGGTCATTTTCCTCATCATTGTAATGGTCATGGAAAATGAGGTGAAATAATTTTGGAAATAATTTTAGAAACCAATATGATTTTTGAGACTCAAACTTCACTTAACACATGGTAATGGATAGCATTGATGTTATATTTGTGCCCTATCAAAATAGAGTGAGCTGTGAAAATTAAAACTTGTTGAGTATTTTATTTGAATGATACATAAGGAGGGTGTATCACATAATATATGAACTTCTAATTTGATACATCTACAATAGTATAATACTTTTCAAAATTTAAAGTTCCCATTTGAATATATTTTACACTATTTATTGGATATTTATCAAGAAATCAATTCTTTTTTTCTTGTTGACACAATGTCTGCTCTATTATAGTTAGCATGTCAAGGCTTAAGTAGTGTAGATATTATTAAAATGAAGAATCTACCTGGCATGGATGAACCACATTTATTTTGAATGGAAATAAATAAGAATATTAGATATGAGATTCTTAGTCTCACTTATGATTTAAATTATTGGATACTTGGTAAAATTACTCCTCAAGTCTTGAACACTCCTAAAAATCAAATATTTCATGTATGGATGTATAACATCCCCACTGGAATCTACCTATAATAACATGATTTTTCTAAATTTAATCAATTTATTATTTTATTAGATTTCACCATGAGAATCTAATTAGTGATCTAGATAAAACACTCTAAGTACATTAATTGTAAAATAAACATGTGACATATATCCATCATTGATCACTATCGTCAGATGAAACATAACATAACTAAATATAGAAAGTAATTATAGATTTCTAGCCATGATTGGTAAAAACATGCAATCACTACTATCATGATAAAATAAGTAAATAATTATATCTCACTAGGTATAAAATGTTTCAATAATAATAAATACAATATAATGTACAAGATACAAGTCCCCATGAAGCAAAAGTTCTATTATTATCAAGTGTAGTCTCAAAATAAGTACTATTGTGGAAAAAGAGAGAATCATCCAACCATAGACTATCGATCCCTCATATAATCCCTCATTAGGGAATGGCCCTCACCTCATAAGTGAGTAGATAATGATAGTGTGGGAATCCAAAGAGACAATATAGTACTTATGTGCTATACAATTTCTAATAACATGAAGTGTACCATAAATAAATACTTTCTCACATGATATTTCACAAACAAGTAAATCATACACATAAAATAACAATGTTTGACTAACATTACATTGACCAAAGTTTTCTATAGTTATTGATATCTAGGATCAATCAAATTTATACACATCACTTGATCAGATTGCCTTCATATGGCATTATGATGCAAGTAAGCTAGTGAAGTTCATTTCACTACTTACTCATTACCAATAATATGAAATTTGGTTAACATGAATATAACCAATAGATTTAAACAAATTAATTCCAACTAGTAGGCATAAAATGTGATAAGCATAGGAATAATCAAAATATATACATTTAATCCATCAAACATACGAATGAATCAACATAAGAATAATCAAAATACATACATTTAGTCCATCAAATGTATGAATGAATCTCCACAATTTTAATTACCACATAAATAATACACAGACATGTACATTTTATACCAACAAGGTATAATATATGTTTAAACTACATACCACTAATGTCTATAAGTAGATTCAAATATAAAGCATTCTATGAAGAACAATAATATCATAATCCCTTATTCAAGTATATAACTACTCAATTACAAACAACTAGGCATGCCAAAAAATTCCATATTTCTCATGAACACATAAACTTACATTTTAACAATTTGTTAAATTTTTAGGAGGTTGTATGCATAAGTAGTGTTTTATACATCAAGAAACAATGACTTGGTTTTTAACGATCAATATGACTATATATAGGCACACAACCTAATATACCAATATTTATTACATTCTTTTAAGAACACCTAAATCTTCAGATAGATATATTCCATGTACATATGTAAGAATACAATATGTGGACTATTATAGCTATGGTCATAATATATATATATATATATATATATATATATATATATATAGGCAGTTATATATATGACATGTTATAGTTTTTCATAGGTCATCCTTCATTTGTATATTATTCAGGTACATATTCACTTGATAGTTATATATATGACATGTTATAGTTTTTCATAGGTCATCCTACATATGTATATTATTCAGGTACATATTCCCTTGATAGGTTATATATAGGTTATTTTCCATATATATATATATATATATATATATATATATATATATATATATATATATATATATATATATGGCAGTTTATGATCTAAATTAGTATATAGTGAAAAATTATTATTATTATTGTAAATATCTGAAAGCTTTATACAACCTTACATATATTAAATTCATGGTTTTTATAACAAGAACGTACCATTCATTAAAGTAAAATACACATAATTTTCCATATCTATAAAATTAGATCATAATATCTATGAATAGTTTGGTATATCTATGAATTCAAATCCCTATATATTATCTATATCACTATTTTTTTGGAATTCATTATACACATCACTATATATATACCTATAGATCACTTTATTGAATGTGGATTTATATTTGGTCAAATACTATACACAACCTATATATTCACTAACATGGCTATGCCACTTCCTAACAATGGATGATGCAGAAATGTTGAAAAAATGTTGTTTTATAATCTATTTCCACTACCTTACCAAAAATTATCTTTCCTGTTCTAGGTAGACCAAATAATATAATTCCTTTCCATGGAGATAGAAGGCCATTAAAATACTTGGGGTACTTAATGGGCATGACAACTACTTTTTTTAAGAAGATGTTTTGTAATCACTAAACCCTTTATGCTATCACACTAAACATTAAGACTTCCTTGAAGTATATCACAATTGACACACTCTACAAGTGTAAGCATGTCAATAGAATCAAATTCCATAAATAGACCTTTTTATAGTTTTTCATTTAATCTCTTATGAGCTGCACCAGTAAAATCCATTCCATTATTTTCCTAAGGTAATTTTTGGTCATACACATAAAAACATGCCGGTAAAAGATGGATCGTCCATCATATTGGAGGAATTACCAAGTAAAGGGTATGTCTAACACAACCTATATAATGGAGGACAAGGTATCCTTGCAAGACTCAAACCTTGACTTAACCATAGAATAGTATACACCTAACGACCTCCTCAATAGTTTATTTCAATGAAAATAAATTATATATGTTACAATTACTTATAGACTACATATAAAAGGTCTATATATATTCACATAATACAACAATCCATAATTTTAACTATATTCAACTCATACATAATGCATTATAATAATTTAATAGTCAAAACATAGACTACCATACATTACTCATACAGTCTTGATGTAGTGCTTGATTTAATATAAATAATTTATTTCTTTGATTTCATTGAAATAATATTGCCTACCTATCAAGTCCATCAAAAAAGGCATGATCTAGACAAAGTTCCTCCCTTAGCCCTACTTTCTCTCTCTTCTCTTTGTATTTCTCTCCTTTATCCAATTCACTTTGCTTCCTCCTTCCAATTTCTACTCCCCTCCTCTTCTTTCCATTCTCCTCTCCTTGTTTTATGCCATGCTCATTTTATTTCCATTCCTTTATTTAATGACTTTTATCTTTTTAACTTTTATCATAATACACTTTTTTTTTTCTTTTGATGTTTTTCTTCCTATTTTTATTTTTCCTAAACCACCAAGTTTTTATACTTTATTTATTTTATTTCTTTTTATTTACTAATTATAATATAACAACACACATTTACTAATAACATAATTGTTTTATTCACTTTTCCTACTCTTATTAATAATATGACTTAATAATAGATAATCAATAAATAATCGTAATGACTTATTAGCAAATATAAATTCAATAATATTCTTTTATCTAAAACTAGTAAATCATGTTATGTGACTATCTATGTCTTTTTAATAGTAATTGG
The DNA here is from genome assembly GCA_037957365.1 of Torreya grandis. Lineage (NCBI taxonomy): Eukaryota > Viridiplantae > Streptophyta > Pinopsida > Cupressales > Taxaceae > Torreya > Torreya grandis. The sequence goes on from JARHVA010006855.1 coordinate 148,379, forward strand.
TATTTCAAAGTATCATAAAGATAACCTTCCAATGTTATCACAAAAAACACATTAATGATCAGGACATAGGCAAGTCGTAACAATATAAGTCCAAATCTACTTATAACAACTACAACACAATCACACAAAATTAATTTTACATATAAATATTAAACTAAACTAACATGACATATTTAATTTTCTAAATGTAGATAACATTAAAAACATAATAATGTTAACCATTCAAATTATGCATATAATGAGTTTTATTTAACATGGGTGTATGGGTTCTAGTTGTTCCTTTGCTGTCCCCCAACACCTCCGTATTCATCACCCTCTCTAATGATTCTTTCCCTCCTTTATGTTTTGAAGGATGAATCTTTCTTGTGTACCACTCAAAATAAGAAGTAGTTAATCCATAACATCATGACATTTATATCATAAAATACTACAAGTAGTTAATCCATAACATCATGACATATATATCATAAAATACTACTGAAATAGTAAATCAATGTGATCACAATGTAAAAAATATATAATAGAGCTAAACTCATGGCAATGCAATCATGAAATCAAAGCAATATTCAAGTGTCCCATAACAACATATAAATCACAACTTAGTTTATAATAATCACATCAAATTACAAACTATAAATATTCATAGATAATCAAGTAAATTAGTTTAGGGGGAAATCAGGATGTAACATCCTTCCCCCTAAATTTAGTCATCATCCTAATAACACTTATTCAAACATAAGTTGTAAATTAAAAATATTATTCAGTAGAAATATAATATAGTATGAAGTATCAAATCAAGTAAATAAATATGGAAATCACCTGTATAACTCATCATAGTCCTCCTATGTATAACTATCCTTAGAGTATTAGTGTATAAGACCTTGTACTATGACATCTCCATATTACATAAACAAAGTTTGTGAGTTTCAATTACTCTAATTAGTTCTATCATGACCACCCCTAGGTACAAAACCTATAAGGTATTCCAATCTAACACATATGAAGGATCAAATATATACTTTTTAAGATAATAAACATGGAATACATTATGTAATAAAGCTAGGGATGGTGTATATAACATCATATACACTGCAGGATTGGCCACTTCTAATACCTAGAAGGGTCCCATATATATCGATGATAATTTTGGTGACTCCTTGAATTTAATCTTCAACCATAAGCACATGAAATCATCATAAAATCCAAAAATAAATCGCTACCAAGAGTTACAGAAAGCCTCCTAGTCCCTTTGCACACCTATGTAACCTAGAGAGTATTTTTCTCTTTCCTAAGAAAAGTGTTTAGAGAACTTGGCAAGAATGATGTGTATAATAAAATACCATCACTAATCCACATAAAACTAGATAAGTATGACATGTCAATACTTATACTACTCCATGTAGCTCCTGACAAGTATCGTGATGAATAGGAATGAGAAATAATATATTTTAAATGTATAAATAATTAAGGAATAAACATTCCTCAATATACATAAGTATGGCCATACGATTGAATTTGACAAGTCTCCTTTACCACATCTAGGATTCAACAAGCTCTCCTTATTGGATCCAATCTAAGTAACTATTGAATCAGTGTGGGACTTACTAGTATCCAATCCCATCTCTTAGTAATCACATTCTTAATTTAGTACTCATCCCTTAGGTTTCCACAAACTACTGATCTCAAAAATGTGCACATGGTTCAATGAATCACAAATCCATACTAACAGATCATAGAGTATAATGGTATATGATAAATAATTCATGATGTATCAATATCCAACATACAAACATGACATAATTACATTAAGTTACCATTATCCAAACATAACTAATATCAAATTTCACATCTTAACCCATCTATGTTATATTCATAGTTAGGAGGAAACAATGTTAAAATTAACATAACAACCAAAGGCCGAGGATCACACCATCATTAAAACCTTATAAAGGGAAAAATTGATACAATTCCTCCCTACTTGATTGAATAATTACACAAGTTATAATCTTATCTCAACCCCTTAATTAATAATATGTTCCAGACATCTTAGTGCATACTTGCTCTAGGTAGAAAGTACATAAATGTCTCATAAAAAAACATGTTTTAAGTAAGATAATAATAATACCAATCTAATCAGGGGTGAGTCATAACATAATGATTATAATCAACATACAAATCTTAATCAAGAATCAATATAAATCATGGCTCACTCCACGTTGTCAAAGTTCACAAGTTTAGATAAAGTAGCATTGGAAAGTGTGACTTAAAAAATCCACAAGTGGAAATTAGAAAACTAACATTTCAACAAAAAAAATCTTAAATACACTCAGATGGTAGAAATAAAACACCATAGCCTAAGTTGAAAAAATCACTACACACTTACCAAACCTGTAAGTGTAGTATCACACCCTATTTTCACAGTTAGAAGGAAAAATTTTAACTATATAAATGCATGAATCCATTCCATTCCTACAACTTATCTTTCAACAAGAAGTATAATACACTATCTCATGAACTCCATGGAATATTTTCAAAATAAATTTTCAAAAACAAGTTTCTGATTAAGGGAACATTCAATCAACGTCATGAAAATATGAATCCACTCAATGGGATTATAATGATGTCAAAAGAGGGTGAGAGAATAAAAACTCACCTCTATGATAGGTATGTGAGATGACACCATTTACCAATAAATGTAAACATATGGGGTGCCAATCCATGACTAAACTCCTAACATATATGAATCCTCAACAAAGATAACTACACTCCACTACAAGGATAATTCCCACCACACGAGGTGGTGTCAATCGATAATCAGTCCTTTAGGACTCCCTCCCCTAGGTTTAATGTACATAAGACACAAAATATATCTATAATGCACATATTCTTAAGTGAGAAACATCCCATGATTTTTGAAAACTCACAATATAAAACACAAATGGTGGAGGTGACTTGATTACCAAGTAAGGATGTAATTATTATTGAGGTGTTCGATCTAAGTGATAAAAAATAATGTATATATCTCTTTTTTCATGAATCATGAACTATTCTATGGACTCATCTAACCAAACATAATATACAACCATACCCATCAAGACACTTGATAAACCAACCCTTTAACAACTCTAAGAGTATACAAATGTTCCTAAGGGCACATAATGTACAACACAACATTTCATGGAATCAACTATCAATCATCATCACTTCATAAAATGGGTTACATATGATTATACCTTATCATTTTCATAATTCACTTTTGTTATCATGATGTTCCACATGTCAGATGATTTGATAAAATAGGTTCTTAGGAAAATCAAACCTATGATCTTTAATAGAGGCTAGTTGATTTTCAGTGTTACTCATATAAAAAAAACCAATGCCTACCATGTAAAGGAGGAGGAAAAACCTTACTCAAGGAGTCAAAATACAAAATATACTCCTAAGAGATTAATTTATTTGATCAAATGTATAATTCATCCACATAGCTAATCATAATTTCCAAGAATCATGGATGTCTATTACCTATAATAGTCATGATGTAGCATGATTCTACACTGAGGCCCTACAAGTGCAAAATACACTTCACTTAACCAATACAATACTACATGTCACTAGATTATCCATGCATGGGTAAAACATGTCCAATCCAATAATTTAACAATCAACACAAAGTGATAAATTTAATTTTTAAGGTAATGTATTATTTAAGTTAAACAATATCAATATATGTTATTACAATTTTGATTAATAAGACTTCTTATGAAAATTGGTACATATACAACTCTATTGTTACACCTTTAAGTTCTATTAAATTCATCATGAAAGAGTACACTAGTGATGTATTTATTCAATTAAAATATAATCACTTATGTAAATATGAAATAAAATACTATTTTAGTGATCTCAGAGAGTTTTGAACCTTGAAATACTTCTTCATCTAAATCAACCATGTTTTAGCTCTATCACCCAAAATAGTTCCATCAAACTTAGGTGGATTCACCATTTCATATTTATATCCAACTCTGTAGCTATTTAAGCTCTCACATCTTAAGGTTTTTCCTACTTAGTTAGATGATGTTCTATTTCATCTTGGTTTTCTTCCTCTTCATGGCCATGAAATTCTTGATCCAGGGCTGAAATTAGATTCTTGGTTTCATTCATAGCTATGAGAATCTAATCTAACTTTGTTGTTTGCTCAGCAACAAATCGGTTAGTATCAAATGGAGGGTTAATGCCATTGACATTTAAATAACCCTCTCCATATACTCTATCTTTCACCATTATCCTTTATGGTAACCAAAAGGATAGGAAAATGTTAGTAGACTTATTAGATCTTATTATTCGATCCATAGCTTTGATATCAAATGTAACATCCTCACTAAGATCTACTTAGAGTACTTCATTTAATAAAAAAAATCAACATATTATTTTATTAGATTTCACCATGAGAAGTTCATTAGTGATCCAAATAAAACACTCTAAGTTTATTAACTATAAAATAAGAATGAGACATATATTTGTCATTGATCACTATCATTAGATGAAACACAACATAGCTAAATATAGAAAGTAATTACATATTGTTAGCCATGTCTAGTACAAACATTCAACCATTTATATAATCATATAATAAGTAAATAATTACATCTCATCAGGTATAATTTTTCAATAATAATAAATACAATAGAATGTAGAAGATACAAGGCTCAATGGAGTAAGATTTCTCAAACTATAGTATCTATAGTAATCTCAAGTGTAGTCTCCAAATCAATACTACTATGAGGAGGGAGATCATCATTCTAAAGGTTTTCCACACCAACCACAGACCATTAATTCTTTATATAATCCATAATCATGGGGTGTCCCTCCCTTCATGGATGAGTAAATAGTGATGGTACGAGAATATGTAAAATAAAGTTAGTACCTATGTGTTATTTGATTTCTAAGAACATGAAGTGTACCATAAATAAATCTATTATAACATGATATCACACAAACATGTAAATCATATACATGAAATGACAATGTCTAACTAACATTACTTTGGACAAAATTTTTAATAGTTATTAATTTCTAGGATCAATTAAATTCATACACATCACTTGATCAGATTACTTCATATGGCATTGTGATGCTAGTAAGATAGTGAAGTATGTCTCACTACTTTATTAGTACCAATAATATGAGATTTGGTTAACATGAATATAATCAATAGATTTAAATAGATTACTTCCTAGTATCAATAATAAAACATGCTAAGCATATGAATAATCAAAATGCATACATTTACTCTGTCAAACATATGAATGAATTTATAATGTTTTATTTAGCACATAAATAATAAACAAACATGTACATTTTATACCAACTAGGTATAATCTATGTTTACACTAAATACACCTTATTTCAATAATTAGATTCAAATTTAATGCTTTCTATGAAGAACCAAAATATCATAGTCCCTTACTCAAGTATATAACTACTCAATTACAAACAACCAATAATGCTAAATAAATTCATATTTCTCATGAACAAAAAAACTTACATTTTAACAATTTGTTATATTTTTAGGAGATTATATGCAGAAGTAGAGTTTTATTCTTCATGAAACTATAACTTAGTTTTTAACACTAAATATAACTATAGATATAGGAACATAACCCAATACGCCAATAATTCTTACATTCTTATAAGAATACCTAAATCTTCAGATAGATATATTCCCTATACATATGTAAGAATAAAATATGCAGACTATTATACCTATGGCCATTATATATATATATATATATATATATATATATATATATATATATATATATATATATATATATATAGATATATATATATATATATATATATATATATATATAAAGGATGTAAATGAAGCTATTACATGGACTCTGTTCAAATCACGTTACTCTAAATTAGTGATAAAATACATGTTCAAACAACCTCATCCCTTTTTTATGTTACTATAGGTACTTTCAGAGCAAGTAAAATACCTATATAGATATGAGGGATATACCTACTCCCTTCTAAACAAGACATATGGAGGATGATAGGAATCTACACCTTAATATATAAAAACCATAGATATGAAATTAAATATATGTCATGTCATAGTCTTTCATAGGTCATCCTGCACATGTGTGTGTGTGTGTGTGTGTGTGTGTGTGTGTGTGTGTGTGTGTGTGTGTGTGTGTGTGTGTGTGTGTGTGTTTGTGTGTGAAATAATATATATATATATATATATATATATATATATATATATATATATATATATATATATATATATACTCATAATCTATTTATAACTTATTAGGTGCATGCACCTAAATAATATGTGTGTGTGTGTGTGAAATAATCTATATATATATATATATATATATATACTCATAATCTATATATAACTTATTAGGTGCATGCACCTAAATAATGTGTGTGTGTGTGTGTGTGTGTGTGTGTGTGTGTGTGTGTGTGTGTGTGTGTGTGTGTGTGTGTGTGTGTGAAATAATCTATATATATACTCATAATCTATATATAACTTATTAGGTGCATGCACCTAAATTATATATATATATATATATATATATATATATATATATATATATATATATATATATATGTACAAGAATAAAATATATAGATTCATATTATAGAGTTACTCGTATAGATTTACTAATTCTCATTATGACACCTGATGTGGGATGATCGATAGTAAAATCAATAAGCTAATAGTATTATTATGTATTTGAATTTTATATATATATATATATATGCTCAAATTGTAAATTGTGCATAAATAATCTATATATAACATATCAACTGTAAATAATATGGATATATAATAGATATGCAAAATAATCTATATTAAAGTAACTGGTGTGTGTGTGTGTGTGTGTGTGAAATTATATATATATATATATATATATATATATATATATATATATATATATATATATATATATATATATATATATATATATACTCATAATCTATATATAACTTATTAGGTGCATGAACCTAAATAATGTGTGTGTGTGTTTGTGTGTGTGTGTGTGTGTGTACATATACATACATACATACATATATATATATATATATATATATATATATATATATATATATATAGACACACACACACATACATGCATACATACATACATATGTGTATGTGTGTGTGTGTGTTTGTATACACCAGTTACTTTAATATAGATTATTTTACATATCTATTATATATCTATATTATTTACAGTTGATATGTTATATATATATTATTTATGCACAATTTACAATTTGAGCATATATATATATATATATATATATATATATATATATATATATATATATATATATATATATATATATATATATATCAAATACATAATAATACTATTAGCTTATTGATTTTAATATCGATCATCCCACATTAGGTGTCATAATGAGAATTAGTAAATATATACTAGTAACTCTATAATATGAATCTATATATTTTATTCTTGTGTGTGTGTGTGTGTGTGTGTGTGTGTGTGTGTGTGTGTGTGTAGACACACACACACAATAATAAAATATATAGATTCATATTATAGAGTTACTAGTATAGATTTACTAATTCTCATTATGACACCTGATGTGGGATGATCGATAGTAAAATCAATAAGCTAATAGTATTATTATGTATCTATCACTCAGTTCAACTGAATATGTTATTGCAATCTACTAGAATATATATGAAGGATATATATGGTAGTTTATAATCTAAAGTAGTATATAGTGAAAATTTATTAGTATTATAAATGTTCAAAAACTCTATGCATCCCTACCTATATTCAAATCACAATTCATAGAACAAGAATCTGCCTTTCATTAAAATAAGATATAAAAAATTCACCATATCCATAAAATCATATCACAATATCTATGTGCAATTCTCTATATATTATCTATATCACTATTTTTAAGAAGTTGTTATACATATCACTATATATATATACCTATCAATTTCTTCATTGAATGTAGATTTATATTTGGTCAAATACTATACATAACCTATATATTTAGTACCATGGATATGCCACTTGCTAACAATGGATGATCAATAAATCTTGAAAAAATGTTGCTTTACACACTGTCGCCACTGCCTTGGCAAGCATTCTCTTTCTTGTTCTAGGTGGACCAAATAATAGAATTCATTTCCATGATGATAAAAGGCTAGTAAAATAATTGGGGTACTTAATGGGCATGATAACTACTATATTAAGAAGACATTTTTTAATATTTGAACCCTTTATGATATTCCACTAAGCATCGAGAATTATTTGAAGTATATCCTAACTGATACACTCAACAAGTTTAATCATTTTAATAGACTCAAACATTGATAACAAACCTTCCTGTAGTTTCTCATTCGATATTTTAGGATCCACACCAATAAAATCCATTCCATTATTTTCCTAAGGCAATTTTTTCTCATATACAAATAAACTTGCAGCATGTAAGAGCCATCTCATCAGTTATATTGGAGGAATTACTAGGCAAGGGTCTTATCTAACACAACCTATATAATGGAGGATAAGTTATCATTACAAGACTTAAACCTATGATTTAAGCATAGAATAGTACAGGCCTAACAACCTCCTTAATAGTTTATTTCAATGAACATTTATTATATATGTTTCAATTATTTATATCCTACATCTAAAAAGTGTGTGTGTGTGTGTGTGTGTGTGTGTGTGTGTGTGTGTGTGTGTGTGTGTGTGTCTACACACACACACACACACACACACACACACACACACACACACACACACACAATACAATAGATCATAATTTTATCTATACTTTACACATACATAAATCCATTATAACAATTTTATAGTCAAAACATTAATCACCATACATTACTCATGCAATCTTGATGTAGCACTTGATTTAATATACATAATTTATTTCTTTCATTCCATTGAGATAACATTGCCTACCTTTAAAGAGCATCATAAATGGCATGATATAGACAATGTTCCTCCCTTATCCATACTTTATCTCTCTCCTTTTTTCTCTTGTCTAATTTCTCCACCTCACTCTACTTCCTCCTTCCAATTCATCCTCCCATCCTCTTCTTTATATTCTCCTCTCCTTCTTTTATATGACACTCATTTTCTTTCCTTTTCTTTATTGAATGTTTGTTATATATTTTTTATTTTATTCCAATTCATTTTTAATTTTTTTGTGTTTTTATTCCTAATTTTATTTTTCCTAAATCACCAAGTTTTTTTACTTTATTTTTTTTAATCCCTTTGATTTCCTAATTATAATATAATAAACACATTTACTAATTATAGCACAATTTTTTTATTTACTTTTCCTATTTTTATTAATAATATGACTTAATAATAGATAATAAATAAATAGTCGTAATGACTTATAACCAGATATAAAGTCAATGATATTTTTTTATCTAAAAATGGTAAATCACATTATGTAGACTATCCATGTTTTTTCAATAGTAATTGGCATTCTTAATAATCATAAAGATAACCCATCAATGTTCTCATGGAAAAAAAAACATTAATGATCATGACATAGGCACACAATAATAATATAAGTCCAAATATACTTATAAAAATCACATGAAATTAATTCCACATACAAATATTAAACTAAACTAACACACACACATACAATTATCTAAATGCAGATAACATCAAAAACATATTAATGCTAACCATTTAAATTATGCATATAATGAGTGTTATTTAATGTGGTGTGTTCATAGGTTTTAGTTGTTCCTCTATCATCCCCCAAAACTTCTATCTATGTCACCCTATCCTATGATACTCTCCCTCCATCATGTGAGTGATGAATCTTGCATGCATCTAACTCATGCCAATAAAGTAGTTAGCCTATAACATCATGACATATATATCATAAAATATTACCAAAATAATTAATCGATGTCATCACATTGTAAATACTATATAATACATCTAAACTCATGGAAATGTGATCATGAAATCAAAGTAATATTCAATTATCCCACAATAACATATAACTCATAGATTAGTTAATAATAATAAATCCAAATTACCAACTATAAATATACATGAATAATCAAGCAAATTTTCTTAATGGGAAATCAGGTTGTAATAAGATGGGTTATCCAACCTCCATGTTATACTAAAAAACTTCAATAATCATGTGATTTGAGGGTTCTATTGGCATAATTATAATTTTGTTCACACTACCTCCTTATAGAGAAAAGTCACCATATTCTGCAATTATATCATATTTATCAAAGTTGTTCCATGGAGCTTGAACCAGAGGATAATTTTTTATTTGGATGCTCTCATAAATATGAAATAGAGGATAAATTATTTACATTGTTAAAAGGCTCATATAACTCCCTCCACACCTTCATGGCTCCTAATGATCATAGATAATTGGCTCTTTTCTTTTGAGAGATGTTTAATAAGATTTCATTGCCCTAATGTTATACAACTAGATTGTTTATTTAATTAATTTTTTCATCATGAGGATTAGGTACAAAGCGACATCATGACATGCTTATAAATATGTTTAAATATTTGAATCTTATATAATATTATTTTTTTCATGGATATTTAAATAGATGATCAATTTTTTTCAGATGTTCTCCTTACTATTAGAACATAAGATGATTATTCTTCCTATTTAAATACAATTATAATTCTATTAAGAGATTAATGGCTTACAATAATAATATATGATTGATTATTTTATTTTTATAGATATTTGATCTTAGACAGCTTAACGACTTTACTTCCACAATGTTCTCCAACCAGACAATTACTTCTTTTGATCCCCTGGTTTCTTATTTAGGATTGATTTAGAAGTGACCTCATAGCATGAATGTAGATATGATGAGATATGTGAGGAATTGATGGATATGATATTTAATATTAATGGTATTTACACAAGGAGATTTAAAATTTTATTAGGGGCCTTTTTGAAAATAATTATTTAAATTTTTTAAAAAATGTATGTATGTATGTATGTATGTATGTATTTATGTATGTATGTATGTATGTATGTATGTATGTATGTGTGTGTAGATATTGAGGGATTTTTATGAAATTTCAAAGTGAATAAAAACACATCTTGTGCATAATTTTTTTTATCAACTTAATTGGGTTAGCATTTTTTATGCCTATTACATTAGAGACAATAAAAAGATTTTTAAAAATCGATGTTCTATTTATGTAGATTATTGAAGTGAATTGTGTCATATTTATCATTTTTTATTGATTTTATATTATTATTTGGTAAATTGATGTGGCAAGTATCAAACTAGTAAATATTAAAAACTAAAAATAATAATTATATTTTTATGCCCTTAATGCATAGTGCATCTAGGGATATGTGTGGTAGACTTGTGTCCTACATACCTTCATATTATCTTATTGCATTTCTCATTGCTCTTAGTATTTCCAACCTATGGAATAACCATGGATATGTAGATTATAAATAAGAGGTAGTATTTAGTATTTAATAATTATTTTATGAATTTTATTCTCATTGCATTGTTATGTAGGTTTCTCCATTGAAGTGGCTTAGTCATAATATTCAAGTATTATTATCTTTCACAAATTTTTATTGTGGATCTAATTATTATGTTCTTAATTTTGTGATATATAATTATATTATTACAAATCATCTAAGTAATTTCAATACACTAGGTATCATAACTTTGATTTGGGCAAGTTTATATGGTATAATTTTTTCAGATCTGGCATTCTAAACACCAGAAGATTGAAAAACCATAACTTATGATCTAAGACTAATTCAAATTTTTCATCATCATAGTTTTTTTCATGAGGTTTTTTTACAAAAAAATAAAAAATACAAATAAAAAAAGTATATAATTTTTTTACCTTCTACATATTAACAATCATTGGATTCATCTTTGCAAGGAGATTACAATGGCATATTCTAATGGTAAACTCTTTTGGCCTAAATTTTTCACACTAGTGCACATTAATAATTTTTAGATTCATCGTGGTGAGTACATTGTAATGGTATCATCTATTGATACATTGTTTTGGGGTTAAAACCCTCATAAGATTTGTGCATTATGAGGCCTAACACTCATGTTCATGATAAATCACAATAAATATGTAAAACACCACATAAAGATGACATGGAGTCATAAATTTCATATCAAAGTATTTCATTGGTAATTCAACAACATAAATCAGAGGTGTAGTTCATGATGCTAAAAAATTATCTTGATGTAGTAAAATGGGACCTCAAAGGGTTGAGAGGAGACCTAAATGGATTTTTGGATCAATTGAAATAAATAATTAAGCAATTAACCAACATTTTAGCTCTACCATTGAATAATAAACCTTAACCACTCCATTTTTGTTCTCTTCCTCCAAAAAATAGTAATTCTAATGATGTTATGAAGTCATTACTTCCAAAAATAGACCTGTGGAAGTTTGATGTTGATAATCCACTCACATGGACTACTCAAATTGAAAATTTATTTGATCTGCATTCGACTCCTTATTCAAAAAAGGTGGTCATGGCCTCTTTATATCTCAAACCTGATTATTTTCTTTTGTATTGTTAATTATGTGCTCAAGAGAAGAAGAGGGGTATCCCAGTTTCATGGTTGGTATTTTCAAAGGAGTTACAACTCCACTATCACAATAATTTATCTAAAAACTAATTCAACCAACTGGACAAGATGTATGAAAATGGGACTATAAATGATTACATTAATCAATTTTATAAACTCTCCTTACATGTGGCAAACATTACATAGGAAAATCTGACTGACTTATTTTTGGGTGGCTTCAAAGATAGCATCTAGTTGGATATTTGCATGTTTCCTCCCAGTAATGTATCTAAAGCCATACCAAGGGCATGACTAGATGAGGGAAAAGAGTTTATCAAAATAAGATCTTTCACAAATATTCATGAATACACCTTTCCAACACCATCATTTATGTAGCCTATATAATTGACATCTTAGTAAATTGAAAAAAATGTGCAAAAGGTTTGTGTTTTGATTGTGATAGTAAATAGAGAAAATGACATAGATGTGCTGAAAATATATTTTTAAAATGAAAGTAACAATGAGGAGGAATAATATGATGAAGATTTAAAGGTAGGCTTGGAAGAACCTAAAGATGAATGTAAAGATTCTCAATCTACTATTTCTTGTCATGTACTTCCTCAAACTCTTAATGTGGTGGGTTTCTTGAAAAAACATAAGGTGAATATGTTAAGTAAATCTAGGAGTATATATAACCTCACCAATAGTAAGTTTGTGAATCATTTAAACTATTTCATTTACCAAACTCCAAAATTATAGATCACGATTACAAATGGTGCTATCATCAACTATTCTAATAAATTACATAGAATTAAGATTGCTATGGCAGACTACTTATTAGATTTCCCTATGTTTTTTATTCCCATGGGAGGAGCTAGAAATATTTTTAGAGTGTAGTGGCTCACCACTTAAAGTAATATTGAGATAAATTTATAGGAATTACAAATGAGGATCCATTTAGAAGGTAGGAACTTTTAACTACATGGATTACGAGCTAAATCTACAAAACTTGTTAGTTCTTATAAGATGATGAAGATTCTTAGAAAGGATACTGATGGATTTATGGCATGATTATTTTCCATAGAAGTTCAACCAACCAGAGAGTATACACAACCTAATTTACAAATGGTGTTAGTTAACCATTATGTTGTTTTTTGTGACATGCTAAAAAAACTTCCTCCAATCCATGCACTTCATCATACCATTTGGATCATACAAGGAAGTACACCACCCAACATCAGAACCTAAAAGTATCCCTATGCCTAAAAGAATAAAATTTAAAACATGGTATAAGAGATGTTGGAGGCACGAATCATCTGACATAATCAAAGCTAATATTCCTCCCCAATGGTCATGGTGTATAATAAGGATGACACTTGGAGATTGTGCCCATACTATGGAGAACTAAATAAGTACAACATCAAAGATAAGTTACATATTTCAGTAATTAATGATTTTATAGATGAATTGTATGGGGTTTTTCATTTTACCAATTCATACCTTCATTTTAAGTATCATCAAATTTGAATCAATAATGAGTACATAACTCAAACAAATTTTAGAACTCATGAAGGCCATTATTAATTTATGGTAATGAATTTTAGCCTCACAAATGCATAATCTAATTTTTATAGTTTGATGAATATTCTTTTTAGGATATTATTGATAAAGTTTGTATTGGTGTTTTTTGATGATATCCTCATCTATAAAAAAAATTGAGATGACCATTTGAATCATGTGAAATATATATTTTTATTTATGGAAAAATATTAGGTTTTGCCAAGCCTTCAAAATGTGCATTTGGTTTTCTAAAGGTGAAATACATGGGTAATATTGTTTCACATGAAGTTTGTAAATTTGATCATAAAAAACTCAAAGAAATTATGGAGTATAAATTTCTCAAGACCCTCAAAAACCTCCAAGAATTTGTAGGGATAACTAGTTACTATCGTAGATTTGTCAAAAAATATAGTAGCATTATAGCCCCAATAACCTAATTTTTGAATAAAGACTCATTCCAATGGACTGATTCAACTACCAAGATGTTTTAATAGTTGAAAATGGCTATGTTCACAACTCCAATTTTGTATACTCTAGATTTTTTTAAAAAAAATTATGATATAGTGTGATGAATCAAGATATGGCATGGGAGTTGTGTTAATACAAGAAATCTTGCCACTAAAATTTTAAAGTTACCAACTAAAGGGGAAAAATAGGCTCAAACCAATCTATGATAAATAGATAATGGCTACTCTATATGTTGTCAAGCAATTGATAACTTATGTGATGGGTCATCACTTTTAGGTAAAGACTGGTCTAGATATCATCAAATATTTATTTGGAATAATTACTATTATCTTAAAAACAACAAAAGTAGGTTATTAAAATTTAGTATATTTTTTTATAAAATTCTATAAGAATTGAAAAGATAATGAGGTGGCATATGCACTATCCCAAAGGGATGAATCAGTTGCGGCATTGATATGTGAAATGACTATTTGGTAGGAAAATTGGCTAGAGGAAGTAAAATTAGAATGGAAGAGTTATATCTCTACCCATGATTTGATTAAAAATGTTTACTAGGGTTGTAGGGGAGCTAAAAATTTTACTTGGATGAGAAACACATTATGTTATAAAGATAAATTATACCTTGTAAGCATTCTCTCCTCAAAAATAAAATCTTTCAAGAACTTCATACATCTCCATTGGGAGGTCTCTTATGATTTTTGAAAACATATCATAGAAGCAAGCAAGAATTTTTGGGAACAACTCAAGGGGCATGTCTATAAATATGTGGTTGAATGTATGAAATGTCAATAAAATAAAGATGAAATAATTAAGACCTCAATTCTTTTATATCCTTTATCCATCCCTAACTAACATTTGGAGGAGGTTTCCATGGATTTCATTATTATGTTACCATGATCTGATGGTAAAATTGTTGTCATGGTAGTTGTGGATCAAATCACTAAGTATTCCTATTTTAATTCTTTATCATGACCATTTTTTATCAAGACAATAGATTTTATTTTTTTCAATAATATTCCTAAATTCCATGGTACTCCAAAGAACATTATATGTGACTGAGCTACCATATATACTAGTAATTTTTAGACTGAATTATTTGCATGTTTGGGCACCTAGTTGGGTCATAGCTCATCTTATCATCATCAATCTGATGGATAAACATATGTAGTTGATAAAAATATATAAGGATATCTTTGTTTTTTAATTTCTAATAAATAAAAAGAATAGGTTCATTGGCTTCCACTTACCAAATGGTGTTATAATGTACTTCTTTTCACACTTATTATAAAATGTCTCCCTTTATGTTTTTAAATGTATATCAGTACCAATCCATCAATTCTTACTTGAAATTACTTTTGAAGGTTCAAACTATTGAGGAACAAATTCTCCATCCATAGGAGGTACTCTTGAATTTGTGAAACAATTTATAAATAAATAGAATAGAACAACAAGCTAATCAAAACCTTAGTGAGAGGCATTTTAACATAGGTGATTGGGTCCTTGTGAATTTGTAACCATGTAATTAGATGTATCTTAAGTAATATAAAACTGATAAAAATTTATCACCTAAGTATTATGACCCTTTTAATATCTCGTAGAATATCGATAGTGTGGCTTAAAAATTGGAATTTCCCCCATCCACTCGCATACATCTAGTTTTCTATATATCTTACTTGATGAATATAATGGGACTCATAGTTTTCACTCATAAATAGTTACCACAATTATATTAATAAGTCATAATCATTCTATATCCTAAAGAGATTATTCACACACAAACTAACTACAAATTATAGAGATTAAGGAGGATAAAATATTGGAGTTTGAATCATTATAGATAAAATATCCTAGTTTAATTCAATGTTTAGGATAATATAGTTATGAATGGGAAGGTCATGTTATGCCTTTAACCTATAATGTGTCTAGGGATATGTGTGGCTGATTTGTGGCTTACATACCTTAATATAATCTTATTGCATTTCTCAATGTTCTTGGTATGGTCATTCAATGGAATAACCATGACTAAGTAAATTATATATGAAAGGTTTTGGTTATTATTATATAATCATTTTTTGAATTTTATTTTTACTAGATTATTTTGAAGTTTTCCCACTCAAAGTGGCTCAGTCATAATATTCAAGTCTTTTCTCTTTTTCTAATTATTGTTATTGTGGATCTATTTATTTTGTTCTTAATTATATGATATATAATTATATTTTTTTGAATCATCTAAGTAAATTATTTACATATTTAAAACATATGAATACATCCAATATTTATCTTTATCAAATTTATAAGTTCAAAATATAAATTGTCATGTGTGAGATAAAACATATTCCAAGACTATTCCACTTTTAAATCTAATAAAATATACATTATAATATACAATAATTTATTTACCATAATAATACAATTATAAAATATCAAGGATAAAAATATAGGGTCTATAGCTATTACCTTGTGATGGGTAAAATCATAAATTACACTTGATGAAGTGGCGTGTATGCTCCATAGATGTACTCTAGAGGGGCAGCCACTTGGTTTATTTGAAATATGATCTTAATTAAAGTTTTAACCCATGATCTATATGCTTTGGTAAGATGTTGGCATTGAAATGCAAGGAATCTCCATTGAGAGATGAAGATCCCAACATAGAAAGGTAGAACAATTTTTCCTCATCATGCTTGTAAATAGGATAGCCCTAAAAGGTATGGCAAGCATAAATATTCCAATGTCTTCTTTGATTATGAGAAGAATGGTCTTGGTACATAGAATTTGTGGTATAAATATCCATGTACAATTTTTGGATTAATTAACCATTGTATGGCCATGTGTTGGAAGAGAAAATCCTTAGAAAGAAAGGTGAAAAGAAACTTGCAGGAAATAAAAACATAAATGTTAATAAAATTTCCACATGATATGATTTAAATGTAAAAAAATGAAATATGATTTATATACACATATGAAATCACATGTCACAAATTTTCAACTATAAATATTAAATTCAAACACATATAATTAAAAAAAAAACTATTACTAACAGATGAAAAATTAAACTACTAGATCTATTCAAATGGCCCTTGCCTTATTCAAACTGGATCTTGAATTTTCTCCTATATTACATACAATTTAATCCATAATTAATTTATCTCGTTATAGTTTTCCTATGATAGAATTACATAATAAAAAACAAATACTCTCAATTCTTCTCTATTTTGTTATAATTTTGACTTCTATTAATTTTCCAGCTAACTTACTATTTTATAAGAGAGACATGTTCTTATTAAAAATATTTCCTAAATGTGTCATTTACAACTATAATATATGGTTGTCCACACATATGACTAGTTAAAATAGTAAAACAAATAAGTTACAACAGCAAAAGCAATAAGTTTCAACCATAATAAAACTAAGAAAATAATATAATATTTTAATATTATTTATCCATAGATTCACAAAATCATGTCTACTCCTTAAATAGTTAGATGTCATTAGCTCCAATTATGTTCAAATTATCTTAGTCAATAATATAGACCTAAAATAATTATTATAGGTAATCACATGCAGTCTAATCAGTACATGTGAAACCAATCAATGGTTGCATGCCATCAAAAAATACATATATCCTTCCTTCTTGTGGCTTTATTTGTCTTAGATATTATGAATTTCACTTATTATTAAATCCACATAATAAAACCATTAAACTATAAAATTTCATCTATAAAACATTAACATATATCACAATAATATATATATATATATATATATATATATATATATATATATATATATATATGCAACATGGATGTAAAAATGACTAGAGGTATGGTTGAGGGCTATAATTATGGGGAAAAAAGAAGGTTTTTGGATAATAATATATCAGGCATGTGCTTTTTTCCCTCATCACCTTAGAAATCACATTGAGATGAAATAATGGGACAAGATGAGCCCAACAGTTGAAAACAAGATCAATATCCACCTCAACTCCCTTAATCATAATATCCACACTAAAATAACCTTCCAATTTACATGGGATCATGTGTAGTCAAGCGTATACCACCAAATGCATCTAACATGTATATTCCATTCTCAAAATGATTATACAATCAATCAACTATACTTAGGAAACAAAATATCCATCTAAAACCATAAGCAAAAATTAATGAGAATGATTTCAATCACTTACTCTATTGTAATGAAACACTATCATTACATGACCAAAATATTTCATTTTAATTACACAAAATAAAATTACATCTATATACAAATCATTACTAATCATGTAGGAGAACCAATATTTTTTCATAAAATCAATCGAGTTCACAAAACATTACTCAAGTATAAAATATAAACATATAATTGTTATAAGTAGTAGTTTTCAAATTTGTAACAAAATATCACACTCTTGTCTCATTTAAGTGGTTATACCAATCCTTTGAATTCATGTTAGATGATGAAATTCAAGCTATTTGTCACATATCTCACTTTTGCTTCCAACCTACCAAGTGAACTCATAAATTCATTTTTTAAATTAAATTTCTCAGGGTGCAACATATGAAAAGATATAATTTTAATACTATGATATGAGCACATAAATATCTCAACATGTTTACCATTAACATTATGGCTAGTAACCCACATGTACAAGTAATTGACATATGTATTATTATTCTTCAAAGGACTCAATGTAAATTGTTTACGTTAATTATTTGTGTGCTATGTAATTTACATACAATCATGTTAAAAAAAAATTCAAGCTACAATAATTTTCTCAAAAGCACATGGCCCATATTCATTGGTATGATGGACCACACAAACTTAATCTTTGTATGTACCTATTTAAAATTAACTAGGCACTCCTAATTAAATAATACATGATGGCCCTATTATATCCATGTCACTCTATAAGGGTTAGGTTAACTACCATGTTCAACACTAAATTTTATACCATTTCACACAAAACTAATTTATTAGTGCTTCCAGTATCTATAATCACCTGGTAATGAGATAACCTCCTCACCTGATAACTATTCAGATTAGATTATTTGATTGTGTTAGTTTCCTATCCTTTATTATTATCTTCAACAACACACTATTCATCATGAGTCTTTCTATGGTATAGGTTCTAAAAAAAAATTATATATCCAACTGTCTCTTCATTTCCATGCACAACATGTGAAATGACATCAATCATTTTATTTTTTTCACTTTTCACATGATGGCACTCATATGCTCTATGCTGAGCCTATCTAAATATGAACCATGTTCAACATAACCTTGAACCTACACATGTGCATGACTACACACAACACTATCTTCTCCTCCATTTATTTTTTGGATTCTTCAAACATGGTTTAATACTCTACCTACCTCCATGTGTGAACTATACTCTCTATCACATATTGTTATGTTATTTACATAAAAACTTCTCCTTATCTTTTATCTTAAACTGATAATATTCCTCCATAATTTAAATTCTTACCATGCTCATCTCTTTTTTGAAAAAAATTATTAACCCACTTCAATATCTTACCACTTTATTTTGATCTATTTCTTTATTTTCAGATATGGTGTTGATCCTATAAAACTCCATATTATAGTTATTGACACTAAAAAGTCATTGTTTCAACTCTTGTCATCTTTTTAGTAACTCTATATGGTAATATCCAAATGTGAATTTTTATTTCGTCTTAGTGAGTATTTTGTCCCATTTGGAGATCACACCCTCATCACCATCCTCCTTCTATATCTCCTTGCCTCAAGTCTTACAACTTTTTAAGTAACTCTAGTTGGTAATCTCTAAGTTTGAATTTCCATTTCATCTTCGTGACTGTTTTGTCCCATTTGGACACCTCCTCCTCCTTCTCCTCCTCCTTTCCAATCAAACTTCATTCTTTTTAGACCACCTATATCATCAAACTAAAAATATTCCTCAATATCTATGATCTAATATATAAGTTATTTAGGGTCACATATATAATCAAAATAAAAATATTACCTAATTTATATGAGCCTATATATAATTTATTTAGTTTTTAGTGTTCCTAAAAAACATGGGACATTCACCTATGTTCCTCTGCTAATCCTTGGAATAGATATAAGGAGTATACCTTCCCATACATCTACTTATAGTATCTTTTCTTGATCATTAACCTAACATTTAGCTCTAGTTGTTCTTTTTTAACATTTCACTATTCACCTCTCACTAGGAAACACCTTCTTTTATATCCTTATACAACATCCTATTTTATTTTCACAACCCTCAACACTTCTAACCCTTATTCGAGTTTGTAATGATATATTTTAGATAATTTATGTATCAATTTTTATCACCAATTTTTGAAGCACAATTTGTTATTCATCATCAAGAAACTTTTTATTTATATATCTTATTATTATTATCTTTCAAGCACATATATTATTCTTACACCACGTCTACCAACCATTCTCTTTAGAGGAATCTTGAATCTAGATAACCAAACCCTACTACTACAATATCTCACATCACAATCCTACATAGGTAGCCTCTCCACACTTTCAAAAGGACATAAACCTTGCACTATGCTACCATTTGGTATAGTCATAGGGATAAGGTTTCTGATAAAGGAAATCCATAACCCAAAATCATATGAACACACACACACACACACACACACACACACACACACACACACACACACACACACACACACACACACACACACACACACACACACACAGAGAGAGAGAGAGAGAGAGAGAGAGAGAGAGAGAGAGAGAGAGAGAGAGAGAGAGAGAGAGAGAGAGAGAGAGAGAGAGGTGAATGTGCACACACATATATAGGTGTGTGTGTGTGTGTGTGTGTGTGTGTGTGTGTGTGTGTGTGTGTGTGTGTGTGTGAGAGAGAGAGAGAGAGAGAGAGAGAGAGAGATAAAACTCAAAAGGTTTTCTTGTATTAAATGTAAATAATAGATTACAATAGCTTCCTATTGTTAGCATATGCATAGCTTAGTTCAGGTATAATATTAATAATGGACCCCTATAAATTTGTATAACATCTTGACAACACTTAGAGTTTAGGCATAATTTCATTAGCTAATCTTTATCAAAATTTATACAAATTTGTAAATTTATTGGATATTCTATTGGTTATTTCAAAAAAATTATAATTATCTAATGAATTATATGTAATCTTCAAAAAAAAATATGATTATATAAAACAAAATAATTGAATTAAAAAATTTAACAAAAACTCAAAATTTCTCTTTTAAATTATTGGAAAAACAATGACACTTACTTGGAAATGAAGGTAACATGTAAAATATGTGTCTCCCCATTCCACATGCCCCTGACACCCCCCACAATCATTCGAATGTGATTAGCAATAAATTGTGAGAACTTACATTTATATGAGCCATCCATATTGGTTGAAGAAGGAAAAAATACCATTTATAAAAGACTTTACCTTTTATTTTCAAAGGGATTTGAAGGAGAATGTATTTTTCATTTCAATATATCTTTGCATAAGCCTATCAATTTCTCACATGGACCTATAAATGCATGTTGCTAATAATTATCAAAAATGAATATAAAAAAAATTGTAAGTCAATCAATGGCATAACATAAAAATTTAAGTGGTTTACATGTTCGCACATTAACTACAATATTTATTTACACATGTATAAATTCTACTGTACAAAATTACCTCTAACGTCTATTTAATTTTAAGAATTCCAAATTGTTATGTAATACACAAAGCTAAAGCTTGAAGAGAAGAAAAAAATAACTTCCACACAGTTAGATTTAGCTTTAATGAAATATATATATTTTTAATTATAAAATAATTAATAAACTGATTTTAATATCAAAATACAAATACAAAATTTGAGTATGCCAATATGGCAATTTGTTTTGAGGCGTAGATATATTTTTGATTAATACTTACAAATATAGTAAAATAAATAAAGTTAATATCATTATTATAAACAAAATAAGTTAAATAATAATAAAACATACTAATACAAAATTCCATAATATTTAGAGATAGATCTTAGATTAGTCATAGAACAAGTACATCCTTCATCCCTATTACAATATGATGTTGAAATGGAGTAACTCGATTTGTGAGATAATTCATCGTAAAAAAATCCCAATATATAACCATCCACTATTGTTGATTGGCTCTAAATGTTTGCACCATAAATATTTATAGGGATCGAAACTAAACATGAACATTATAAATGTAAATTTCAACAATATATAATCAAATGGGTCAAAATATGCCCGGTGCATAACTGAAACAGAGTTCCTTTCCAAGACCATTCAAGGATGTTACATAATATACGCAGTAGTCAGATGCAATCTTCACTTTAGATTGGAAGTAATTGATTAAATGCAAGCTAGTCATTAGCTAAAACAAAATCTCCAAGCGAGTTGCAATCCATACATATTTGCATAGGAAACCTTCTTAAGGAGTTATACAAGATATCTCTAATTAAGTGAAATAATATGATTGAACCTGCATTACCACAGAATCCAAACTACATAATTTATAGTATATAGAATATGATATGAAAATTTGTCACCATGGGGCTCTAAAACATTCGAGAATGATATATGTTTCGAAAGCCATTATCAACAATTTAAAAAATCTATTAGAATGATGCTCCATTTGCATACCATAATCAAAGTCTATTTTCCGTGATACTGTTTAACATCCATTTATGCTTTTTATTGTTCAGGTTTAGCTATTTTTCGGGACTTGGAGTTGTTTTTAACATTCTTACTTATCACTGTAAATTTTTGTACTATTGAGTCCCGTAGACCGACTTTTGTTCATTGTTGCACATTAATATGGTTTTTCTGGTTCTTTCTCTCTCCAGTTATATTTATTGTTCTTTCATCAGTCCATGGGATGTTGGTATGATTCAAAAATTAAAATGATAAATAAGTTCGACTGAAAAATCCAGGCTTTGGAGTTTACCTTCATCACTACCACTGAAAGTAGCTCATCTTGTGAAAACTCTGAGATTTATAATCGTGATTCGTGACCACCAGGGTCTCATTTTCGTCATTCGGCATCGTGAAAAGCTTGAAAAAAAATTGTCAGGAAATATAACTCTGGACAATCCAGCTAAGCTAAAGTTGTGGGAATGGATTAGATTTGTCTAGAAAAAAAAAAATATATATATATATATATATATATATATACATATATATACACACACAGCTGTCATCAGATATAAAAACTAACCTAACCATAGCTTTGTAAGTTTAGAAACATATTTCAATTAAAATTTGAAATATGAGTTGCAAAACATGTTGAGCAGTTCACGAGAATATGTTGAGTAGTTGTAATGTAACTCAATCTTGGAAGGCATCTACAATCCGATAATAAATCTATAAGTGAGAATCGCCGCGTGGTGACGTACGATGCTATCGGCCGATCATTTTGACGTCTTTGTGCAGATCGCAGCCATCCTGAAAATGCCTCTGTAAGCTTGCACAACAAAACAAAAATGAGTAGAATTTGTGTTCAACTTTTTGGTGGAAAAATAAAAGGACGGTTGTCCAGATAAAAATTTGTAAATCCCTTGGCTGCAAATTGTGGGCTAATCTGTCTAATTTTGGCGC
Organism: Torreya grandis; assembly: GCA_037957365.1. Classification (NCBI taxonomy): domain Eukaryota; kingdom Viridiplantae; phylum Streptophyta; class Pinopsida; order Cupressales; family Taxaceae; genus Torreya; species Torreya grandis. Next base: position 172,620 of record JARHVA010006855.1, read on the forward strand.
TTGGATTTATTAGCATGATTCGTGACCACGACGGTCTCGTATTTGTTATTGTAATAATTTTGTCAGCCATGGTAAGACCAACTACACATAACTCATGATTTGCTAAATCTTCGCGCAACCATAAATTTATGGAAAATCTTTCAAATGAAACTTTTAAAAACATTTTCCAGTGTTATTTTTTTTTTTTGGGTCGATTAGGATGGAATTTTGGGGTTAATATTTCAGAGTTACTTATTTTTTGATTGGTTAGTGAGAATTTTTTAATTATTTATTTATTTATTTTTAATTGATTAACTAATTTAACTTAATTATATATGGGTGAAGCTATTGATAATTATATTGAATATAAATAAGGGTTGATTTGTGGGAGTTTTTTTTTTTTTTAAAATAATAAGGGAAAAAGGATTTTTACTTTGTGACACAAAAGGATTTGGTAAATAAATCAGATCGAAAAAGATAAAAGAAGTTTTTAGAAGAATAAAAAGAGATGGATAAAAAGTCAAAATTTAAGTAGTTATGAAGCCAACATCCTAGTTACAAGGTAGAAGATCAAATAATAGAGGCCCATAGGCTTCATAAAGAAAACTATAAACCAATAATTAAAAAAACATCACAGAGTATTCTTGGAGTCAATAAGGAAAGCAGTACCATAAAACAACTCAAAGAATGCAGGATAGCGCCACCACCAAAAGCCATGGTTACCAAAATCCAGAACGTCCTTCAAGAACTAATGCAAGACCTAAATTCAAAGAACTTCAATGACATTTGAGCCAAAGATAAAATCCATTGTTCTAAGCACCTCAAACACAATGATGCAAAAAAAATAAGTTGATCTTCCAGAGGCCATAACTTTTGATCCGTAGCTCTGTTTGAGCTCTTCCACACGCCAAAATGACCATCTCAAGAAGTTTGATATTGTCCTAAGCTAATATGTCCACTTAGAATTGATTTCGATATTTTTTGGATGCCATACATAATAATCAGAGGGTAAGAAAATAACATTTAATGATTTTCTATAGGAATTTCCAATTTTAAAAAATTGGATATTTTTAGAACCAGATGTCAACTTCAATTGAATTTCATCTCATAGGCTAATTACACTGTTTAGAGTATTTTGGGATGTTTTTAGAGCTGCATATGATTGCATGCAAAAATTACTATAAATAGCGGTTGGTAAAACTAGACTTTTATTTAGTTTTAATTTTTTTAAATTTTTACATGTCAACTCTAAATTCTGAGTTGAGACTTATTTAAGCATAGTTTGGATTTGTAATTATTTCAAGTCATTCGATACGGATCTATACAAGTGATTGTTTAGATGTTTTTCTTTATTATCTTAATAGTTTTTTTTTGGTTCATTACACAATTAATCCAAGAAGCCCAAACAAGGAGGAAGACCTAAGACTATAATAAACTTTATGAAAACCAAATCACTGAGACCTTCAATGAGAGTTCAATTGAATAATATTGTGCAAGTGTGTCAAGTAGTTTCTAATTAGTTACTCACCTTCTTCCTGAGGGAAACATTCACAATACCAAAATTAATTAGGAGAAATTTTAAGAGCTCCAAAGTTAGCTACTAAATCTGATAGAAAGTTAGTCTCACGATAGTTATGGGAGAAAGAAATATCCTCAAAAAAAGGAACAGTATGGATGATATATTGAATGATTTAATTGAGTTACCACTAATCAGATCTTATCGATTTAACAACATTGATAATCAAGAAAGAATCATCTTTCATAATTAATTTATTTAAACTAGAATCAATACTAGTTCTCAAACCTCTAAGAAGATAAAATTATTTAACCAAATTATTTCAAGATAATATAATGTTTAAGACATGATAAGAAATTACTTTCCTCAGATTATCTTTGAAGATGCCTCCACCTCTAGAAAACTTGTGTTACCTTTGGATGCCCTATCAAAATTTAGCATCACATAATTATCTTTAGGGGATTCCAAGAATTCATTAACCTTTTGATGTTTTGAGGAGGGAGGTTGAATATTTTTTATAATAAAATATATTTTTATAGAATATGAAGATCCTCCCCTGTGATTTTATTTTTTGGAGGTGGAATTTTAGCGTTAAAAACCTCTAGATAAAGTTCTTTGATTTTAAAAGTAAGGATTTATTTAGAGAGGGAGAGAGTCTTGAAGAATCTATTACTTATTTAAAAATCTTAAGTAGGAAAAATAAAAAGAAACACCTTACAAGGCAGTGATTAGAAGTGGACTTTGGAAGTGGGATTTATAATAGTGATTCATCACCATGAGGGTCTCATTTTCATCATTATAATGGTCCTAAAAAGCTTGAAATTAATAATTTTGTCAGCAAATATAATTATGGATAATCTAACTCCATGATTTGATACTACACAAACACTCAAAGAGATTCACAATCCATGGAGTGTGGTATCAAGTACTGACTTCTAACCTAACCATAGTTTGGAAGGCATCTAACTCATGAGAATTGATTAATTTTATAAATGAATAAAATATAACATAACTTTAATTATGTTGTATCATTTGTATATTTTTACATAGATAGGTGTTCCTACAATGGCATCTAAGAGTGGCGGATGGGTGCTATAATGGTGTGAAAATGTTAGCATTTAATTATTTGAAATCTGACATTATAAAATAAAATATAAAATAATTTAATTATTTTAAAGCCAACATGATAAAATTAAAAAAATAAAACAACATACATGACAATGAATAATTTTTTTATCACATCATATTTATAAATAATTATATTATAACAATGAATTGTAAAAATAAATTATCATAAAAAAATTACCGGATCATAGAAATTATTATCATATGATAGTAAATAAATAAAAAAATATATAGATAACTATAACTAATTTATAGGTAATATATAGAGTTTATCACATCATAATAAATAAATAGGCAATCATAACTTTATATATATATATATATATATATATATATATATATATATATATATATATATATCACTTATAAATAATTATAACAATGAAATTGTAAAAATAAATTATCATAAAAAATAGAACCACATCATTATATCTGTATGTGTGTGTGTGTGTGTATAATCATAATTAATTTATAAGAAATATATATAGATTTTATCACATTTTACTTATAAATAATTATAACAATGAAATTGTAAAAATAAATTATCATAAAAAAATAGAACCACATCACAATAAACAAATATATAATATATGAATAATCATAAATAATTTATAGGTAATATATAGATTTTAATAATAACAATGAAATTGTGAAAGTATTATATTTATAACAATGAAGTTGTAGAAATAAATTATCATAAAAAGTATTACCACAATGTGATAAATAAATAAATAATATAAAAATAATCATAACAAATTTATTTTACCACATACATCCTAATAAATAAATAAATACTATGTTGCTATCTATTTTTTATTATAAAATTGCATTAAATATTTAAATTAAGATATTTGTTATGACTAATAGATATTTACCTTTACTTTATATGATGGTAAGTGCTACTAACATACATATATTATATGAATACATATAAAATATATAGATATATCATTCTTGAGTCCCTCACAATTTAATATGATATAGGTACCTTGACAATGATATATATTAGTGTATTTTACATAGATTGTCTAAAATATGCTTGCTATTATTATTTTTTGTTTGTTAAAATTATTTATGTTCATAATTTTTATATCATGAGACTATTTTTACTATATATGTGCTTAAATTTATTCTATAATAACTATTAACAAAATATAGGAGCCCTTTTTTATGGAACCACTAAAAAAACAATTTAATGAGTTTAATACTTAAAAAGTGCCTTGGTCTCTTAATTTAATATTAAGTTTGCTTTAAAAAATTAATATATCATATATAAAATTAGACTATTAATTAATATAACATATATAAATTTAGATTATTGATACAGTTGTCCATTTACATATAAAATATTACACAAACTCGATATTTATGCATGAATTAATATCACATGTAGATCAAAAGAAAAATTTCATCCAGTTACCTATTAAAACCCTCAACTTAAACTTATATATATATATATATATAAACTCAGTAAAAACCAACCAAAAATTTAAATAAAAAATTCCTAAAAATACATTTGGTAAGATCAATTAATTTAATCTCATCAATGAGAAAAATTAAATAATAATAATAAATAAATAATGAGTAGAATTTGTATTCAACTAACTTTTTGGTGGAAAGATAAAGGGACAGTGGTGTAGAAAATAATTTGTAATTTCCTTGGCTGTAAACTATTAGCTAATCTATCTAACTTTAGCACTTAGATTTACTAGTTTGAATTAGGACCATGAGAGCCTCTAATATTTATCATTTTAATGGTCCAACAAAATATGGAATAATTTTGTGAGCCATGGTACAGACTAACTACCCATTAGTCATGCGAGTGGATTAAAATTTGTAAAAACATTATGTATTATGGATAATATTTCAAATGAAGATTTTTAGCGTTATTTGTTTTAGTATCATTAGTTACTGCCATGCCAGGGAATTATAAGAATCAATTAAAAGAATAAATCTTAATCATCAATCTCATAACATGCAAAATTATATATATAGTATTGAAGTTTCTAAAGTTTTCATTTAATTTATCTAATTTTTAGATCCAAAATAAACTCTTAAGATAATTTGTTTACAATTTTATTGGCTAACATGACAATTATTCATGTTCTCTTAATATGAATTTTTTTTAATTTTAAAAAAAAATTAATGATGACATGTTACAATACCATTAAATAAGACACTTTTAACTCCATGTATAAATTATAAAAAAAAATTAAATAAAAATTTCAATTGTAATATGTGTACAATAATAATAATTAGTAGCATTAAATCTTAGATAATGGTTCAACTATCACATAATTATCAATTTAATTTATTCAAATGTTAATTACAGAGAGTGATTTTTGATTATTTAAATTGCTTCCATTTTTATATTATTAAATATCTAGAGCTACTATAATTTAAGAGATCAGTGATCATAAAACTTTATCCAATTACCCCAAAAAAAGGTTTTATGAATTTTTAACTAACATCTTATCTTGAAATTAAGGGCTTCACATTTTGGAAAATATAATCTAAGAGTTTAACTAGTAATTAAGGGCTTCATAGTATAATCTCATAAGATTTATAAATAAAATGTAAAACCAATAACAAAAATCACATCCAAAGCAGTTGAGGAGTGCATGAAAGAAACACTACCCTAGAAGAACTCAAAGAATATAAGAAATCACCACCACTGAAAACCATGGTCACCAAAATATAGAACATACTTCAAGCACTATTATAAGACATCAATTCATAAAAATTTAATGACATTTTAGTGTAAGATAAAATCCATTGTCTCTCTGAGCACCTCAAATAAAATCAATCTGATAAGCAAAAATCGGGAGGAAGACCTGAGAATACAATAAAATATTTGAAAGTTAAATCACTAATATCTTCGATGACAGTTTGATCAAAAGGAAGTTGTAAACAGGCCAAGTATTTCCTCATTAATTCTCTAAGTTATTTCGAAGGAGGGTAACTTTCATGATGCTGATTTTTATTAAGAAAAAGTTGAAGAGCTCCAAAGTTATCTAGGAAATTTGTTGAATAGTTAGTCTCATGATAATTGTGGGAGAGAGAAATATCTTCAAAAAAAGGATTAGCATGGAGTATATATTGAATGATTAAATTGATTTTCTATTGATAAGATATTCTTGATTTCAAATATTGATAATCAAGAGAGAAACCTATTTCATAATTAGTTTATTGAAATTAGAATCAATAGTAGTTCTTAAACCTCTGAGATGAGTTAGTGCTTTAGTAGAATTGTTTGAAGATAATGAAATGCTGATGAACTTATCCCAGATTATCTATGAAGATATGTCCACATATAGAAAGACATGGATAACTTGTGGATGACTAATCAAAATTTAGTTTCACATAATTTATCACTTGAGGGATTTAAAGAGGCCATTAACCTTTTGATGTTTTAAAGAAGGGAGGTTGAAATTACTTTTCAATCGATTCCATTTTAAGATAATATGAGTATCCTCACTTATGATTTTATTTTTTGGAAGCAAAAATTTAGCCTTAAAATTCTCTTGAAGGAGTCCCTCAATTTTAAGAGTAAGAATTACATCAGAGAGAGACATAGATTTAAATACTATTGTTTCATTCTTTCCATAAGATCTAGGTGATCAGACAAAAAGCCATAACCCAAATAATTCTAAAATCCCCTCCTCCTTTTATCCAGTAAAAAAAAAGTATTTGAATAGAACCTTATACTTACCAAAATTTATTCATTTTATTAAGGACCGATTTCAAGGGTCATTTTCCTTTTCATTGTAATGGTCATGGGAAACTAGGTGAAATGATTTTGTAAATCATTGTGTGGACCAAAATAATTATTAATACTCTAGCTTCAGTTAACACATGGTAATGGATAGTATTGGCGTTGCCTTTGTGCCCAACAAAAATAGAGTGAGTAGTGAAAACTAAAAACATGCAAAGTAATTCATTTGAGAGATACATAAGGAGGGTGTGCCATATAAAATATGAACTAATAATGTAAGACATCTAAAATAGTTTAATATATTTGAAATTTTTAATTTGGCTTTTGAATAGTTTCCACTACTGATTGGAAATCTACTAGTAATTCAATTATTTTTTTCTTATTGGCATAACTCCCTATATATTAAATGTTGTATGTCATGACTTAGGTCTTTTATATATTATTAAAATGAATATATTTTCCTAGCATTGATACACCACATATATTTTAATGGAAATAAATAATACTATTAGAAATTAGATTCTTAGTCTCCCTATGATTTAAATTTTTGGATTGTTGGGAACTTTTCTCCTCATGTCTTGAACACTCCTATAAATATAATCAAATATTTCTTATATGGATGGGCTTATCCAACCTTTATGTTATATTAAAAAAAAATCAAAAATCATATGATTTGAGGTTTTTGTTGGCATAAATCTAAGTTTTTTCACATCACTTTATTATAGAGATATATTACCATATTCCTCAATTGTATCATATTTGTCAAATTTGTTTCACTGAGCTTGAATTAGAGAATTCTTTTTTATTTGGATGCTCTCCTAACTATGAGTTTATAGATATTTTTTTATGTTATTCAGAGACTCATATAACTCTTTACATACCTTAGTGGCTCACAATGATCAGAGATAATTGGCTCTTTTCTTTTTTCCAATATTTATTTATCATAAATTTTTCCCCTCATTTAAGTGTTTTCCTACTTTCATGTATAACCTTTCTTAGGTGTACTTGGAGTTATATTTTGACTAGATGAATACGAAGTTACTCTATTGATCGACTATTTTGAGTATGGGAGTTACTCTTTTATTCTTGGTTTTTTCACCACCTTTCTTAGATTTACCCATGCACTCCTATTTATACATCTCACTTAATAAAACATTATTCAATGAAAATTTCATTTTGGCTCTTATCTTTTTTAGTCAATATTATCTTGTACGTGATTTCATTTTCTTGAAGCTATTATGTTGTTTACTTACTTCACTTATTCTTATTAAAATTATGTGTATTCACTTGATACAAAGATCCTAGTATCCACATTGATATCATAACAGAGCCAATATGGTATTTGATTATTTGGTTTCTTATTGTTGTTAATTTCATTTTAAATATTGAGATTTTTTATTTGCAAATGAAAGCTAGTTTTCAAAATCCATTATTTGTAGTGTGCTCACCTTGGTGGAGGAATTTTTTAGACTTAGTTCATTGAAAGCCATTAACATATTTTTGTGATTTTTTTTGGATAACATATTTTAGTTGTCTTGGTGCACTTTTATATAAAGGACCTATGTGCTTCTATACATCCTCGAGTATTGTTCATATTTATATGCTTGAGATATACTAAATTTACATTTACCAGCTCATCCTTGTCGACTCTTTTATGTTTTATATTAGTATGCCCATCCCTTGGGTTTCCTCTCTTATGTGGAGTCTCTACCTCTATATTCAATCTTGACTTGTTCTGCAAGTTTGACCCTAGTTTTTTGTTAGGTCTAGGTGTCCCTTAGCTATGAAAATTTTACTTGTTGAGTCTACTCTTGTTTCCACCCAATCAAAACCACCATTATATCCAGCCTCTATGCTATAATAAAACACTATATTTTATCAATAAGTATCAAAAAAGACTCCTACATTTTTATTAGGTCTAGAAGTTTCTTCCAAAACAATCTAATTCTATTTTAAAAATTTCCTCTAAAAAAATTCTAGTATATTAAGTCATCTATTTTTAATAACTTTATTTAAAAGAAGGTCATATAGGATACTTTTCTTTGAATACACAAGTAATGATTAAAAGGATTGGGAAAATTTTAACATTATTAGTGGAGAGGAGATTTATTAATTTAATTTTATAAAAAAAATATACTGAGTAATATTTTAAGGAAAAATTATTACTATTTAAAACCTCTTCATTTTTCACTAGATGAAGCCTATAGGGTGAGATCCAATTTGATAGGTGGCCAAAACCCCTTGCATTCAAAATAATACTTTATTTCTATTAGTTTATCATTATGTTTACTTTTTTTGGATGCATTATTAAATGAGTTCAACATTCCTTTGTCTTATAAATCACATCTTTTTGACATTTTCACTAGTTTTTATAGAAATATTCTTGGTTATGCTTGAAATTTTTTGAACATACATTCATTATTTCAAACATTTGAAAAGGGGTCTCGATTTCATAGTTAGATGGGATGAACTATGTTTTGGATTACTCTTTATTTCATGTTGCACTTTCATTTCTGCAACAACAGTTTCAACTATAGTCACTACACTTTATTTCTGCATAATGGGTATAAGATCAATTAATCTACTAATGTCATTTAAGTAATATGAATAGGGGAAAAAAATTATATTAACGAGCAAGGTATTACATCATATTATAATAGAAATTAAAATTGAACCTAGTATAAAATTAGAAAAGTTAAGTGGTACAACTGTGGTGATAAAGTCTATGTGCTATTATGTATTTCTATGTCTCCCAATCTTATCTCTCACTTATAACTTGCTAAATCTCTCAATGAATTATGAACCATCTTGGAAAAAAATTTGGTAAGATAGATGTGATAAAAGGTCATCAAATTGAAAATGAGCTTATCTACCTAATTCCTAGTAACTTTGACATCGTTCAAGATTTCTTCACCAGGATCAAGTCTTTGAGATTACAGCTGAAAGATTGTAGAATAGAGAAGAAAGATGACTAGCTTAAATCTAGATCTTGATTACTTAGTCTTTATCTCTACTTTCCATGTCACTAAAATTGTTCTATGCACAACATGGAAAATACCCTCTTTGATGTCTTTATTATCAACTTGACATGGAGAATACCCTTTTTAGGTTTAATCTAAATTTTGTATGATTCTCAATTATCTATCACCAACACAAAATTTAATATAGAATACTATCCAAATGAAATACTCAAAAGTTTATAACTAAAAATAATTATTCCATTACTTTTTTAGTCAGCAGTATTATGAAATAGTTTAACTTATGTGATATACTGGGTTGAATAGTGGCATAATACTTGATGATGTTACTCGATAAAATAAAGAATAGTTAAGGTACACCTCTTCTATCAACACTGAGAATAGTTATCATACTACCAAAAGTGGGTGAAAGGTATCCCAATATTTCCATATCTCTTAGATGGAACTAATGTTTGAAGGAGGAGTTTTAGCATGAAAAATGAAAAGAAACAATTTTAGAAATAACTTACAAGGGAGTGCTTGGAAATGGATGTAGGAAGGTGAAATATATAATCATGGTTTGTGATCATGAGGGTATTATTTTCATCATTAAAATGGTCCTATAAAGTTTGTAATTAATAATTTTATCATCAAAAATAATTCTAGATAATCTAACTCCATGAAAATCATTATCTTCATACTAATGAGGACAATAGCTATCACGTATAAAAGGTTAACCCAAACGTGGACCATCTTTTTATATGAAGGGTTTTTTAAAATATTTCATTGCAAGTCAATCTAAACATTTATTTTTGGATTAAAAATAATAAATCATAAATCATTACAATTTGATGTCTAAATGACTTGGGGAATAAGAGTTACAAATTATCATTACCATAGTATTTGGTCTAAACTTCTAATGTATCGATAATAGATTAAATTTGTAAATGAATAAAAAGTAACTTAATTATAACTTTGCTAACTAATTTGTATTCATTAAAGTTATTTATTTAATTAAAAATAATTTATTATAAATTATCACAAATTTTAATATTAAATTTAATTTTTTCTCCAATGATTTTAATAAGATATTTATTTTTGTTAGTTTTTTATTTATATATATTTCAGTTATTATTTAAATGTTTTCAATAAATTTTTATTATTTAAATGATACTATTTTTATTATAATTATATGGTAAATCCATTTTATTATAATTATTTACATCGATAGGTATGGTGTGTGAAAGTTAGCACTTAATTATTGTAAAGTTGACATTATAAAATTAAAAATATAATAATAATTGTTTGGAAGCCAACATGACTAAATAAAAAGATAAAACAACAATCATGACAGTTTAAAAAAAATAAAAAGCATAAATACAAACAAATTCAAACAAAAAGCAGAGGAAGGAGAGAGAAATAAAAATTAAAGAGGAGTTAAAAATAGGGTAAATTGAAATGCCATTCTATATTGCACACATCAAATATAAACTTGGTAGATTTAGTGTTTTAAAGATTACTTATTTTCTCCTTGTTTTCCCTGTACAACTTCCCTCATTGATTTTAGAGTGAAATTGATTTTCACTTTACCTATTACATTATATTACAAAATAATAACTAATTTAAAAATAATAACAATGAAATTTTAAAAATAAATTATCATAAAAAATATAAAGTCATAATAAATAAATAATATACAAATAGTTGTAATTAATTTACAAGTTATATATAGATTTTATGCATTATATATGTGTGTGTGTGTGTGTGTGTGTGTGTGTGTGTGTGTGTGTGTGTGTGTGTGTGTGTGTGTGTGTGTGTGTGTGTGTGTGTGTGTGTATGTATATATATGTATATATATATGTATATATATATATATATGTATATATATATGTATATATATATATATGTATGTATATGTATATGTATATGTATATGTATATGTATATATAGATATAATCACATCATATTTTTAAGTAATCATAATTAATATATGGTTGATATATAAATTTTAATGCATTATGTATATAAATAATTAGATAACCATAATTAATTTATAGATAATATATAGATTTTATCATATCATATTTTTAAATAATAAAATATAATCACATGATAATAAATAAATAAATAGATAATATATAGATAATCATAACTAATTTATAGGCAATACATAGATTTTACTACATAATATTTATATATAATAATAACAATGGAATTGTAAAAATAATTAATTTATAGGTAATTAATAATGAAATTTTAAATTTACTGATAACCCTAACAAGAAGCTTATCACTAACCCTAACGAGAAACTTGCCACTAACCCAAATCACTATGGAAGCTCAACGGTAGTGACTACAGCTGAAATGGGGTTGGCCTTACACAAAATGTGACTATTCTTCGATGATGTAATTTTCAATAATATGTTGTGATAACCTTTGTCCCCTACTAAAGCTTTATCCATGCTTATTTTTGTAGAAGAGGAAGTAATAGCCATCAATATTATTGAAGAACATGTGTCTACCCTTGGCATGATTTATCAATTCACAAGCTTTTGGGTGAGCCTACCCCAACTCCATAAATGGATTTTGAAGGAATGGCAAGATATAGTTAAAGGTAAGATTCAAGTTTGTCCATGTGTAATAGGCATATTCATTATAATTTTTTATAACTTTAATGATAAACAAATAGTTTTTATTGATGAAATTCACTGGGATGGGGACATAATTTACTTATGGCTTAATCGTGATACTCAAATTTAAACCCTTATAATGAATTTTTTCATTTAAACCCTCTTTGTATTAGGTTTCCCAATCTACCTCTTCAATTTTGTGAGCATTTTATTTTAGCAACCATAGTTGAACCCATTGGATAATTTTGAGTTGTTAATCTCAAATTCATGGAAGGTATTCATTCAACATATGCCCTTATTTTAGTCAATGTTGATATCACTAAATATTTACCTACTCAAATAGAACTAAAAGTTAGGAACATAACTTGGATGCATCTACTAGATAATGAAGGACTTCCCTTCAGATGACATAAATGCTTCCAAATTGGCTATTTGGTAAATGATTTACCTTCCTTGAATC
>JARHVA010006855.1:190000-197500 GCA_037957365.1 Torreya grandis
CATAATAGTTGTGGGAGAAATAAATATCCTCAAAAAAAAAGGAATGGTATAGATGATATATTGAATGATTGAGTTGAGTTGCCACTAATCAGATCTTATCAATTTAACAACATTGATAATCAAGAAAGAAGAATCTTTCACAATTAATTTCTTTAAACTAGAATCTATAGTAGTTCTCAAACCTACGAGAAGATAAAATTCTTTAACCAAATTTTTTGAAGATAATAGAATATTGAAGACATAATAGGAAATTACTTACCTCATATTATCTTTGAAGATGCCTCCACCTCTAGAAAACATGTTTTAACTTTGGATGCCCTATCAAAATTTAGCATCACATAATTGTCTTTAGGGGATTCTAAGATGTCATAAACCTTTTGATGTTTTGAGGAGGGAGGTTGAAGATGTTTTATAATAAATTATCTTTTTATAGAATATGAAGATCCTCCCCTATGATTTTATTTTTTGGAGGTAGAACTTTAGCCTTAAAAATCTCTAGATGAATTTCCTCGATTTTAAAAGTAAGGATTTATTTAGAGAGGGAGAGGGTCTTGAAGAATCTATTACTTATTCAAAAATCTTTAGTAGGAGAAATAGAGGCACCTTACAAGGTAATGATTAAAAGTGGAATCTAGAATTGATATTTATAATAATGATTCATCACCATGGGGGTCTCATTTTTGTCATTATAATGGTCCTAAAAATATTGAAATTAATAATTTTGTCATAAAATATCACTATGGATAATTTAACTCCATGATTTGATCTTACATAAACACTCAAAGAGATTCACAATCCATGGAGTGCGGTATCAATTACCAACTTCTAACCTAACCATAGTTTGGAAGGCATCTAAAACATGAGAATAGATTAAATTTTTAAATAAATAAAAGCTAACGTAACTTTAATTATGTCATATCATATATATATATATATATATATATATATATATATATAGGTGTTCCTACAATGGCATTCAGGGGAGGTGGATGGGAGTTGTAATGGTGTGAGAATGTTATCATTTAATTATTTAAAAGCCAACACTATAAAATTAAAATTAAAATATAAAATAATTAAATTATTTCAAAGTCAACATGATTAAATAAAAAAATAAAACAATACACATGACAGTTTGAAAAAATAAAAAATATATAAATACAAACAAAGTCAAACAAAAATGTAGAGTAAAGCTAGAGAAATCAAAATTAAAAAAGAGTAAAAAATGAGGTAAATTGAACTATCATTCCATATTGTGTATAATAAAATACAAACTTTTTACATTTATTATTTTAAAGATTAATTCTTTTCTCAAATTTTCTCATGTACAACTTTCTTTATTATTTTTAGTGTGAAATTGATTTCCACTTCACTGGTTATATTATATTAAAACATCTTTATTAATAATTAAATAATCATATTACCAGATCATATTTATTAATAATCATAACAATGAAATTGTAAGAATACAACTCATAAATAAATAGATAATATAAGGATAATCATAATTAATTTATGGATCATATATAAATTTTATTACATTATATTTATAAATAATTAGACAATATAACTCATTTATAGATAATATATAGATTTTACTACATCATAGTTATAAATAGTTATAATTAATTTATGAATAATATATACATTTTCTATATTATATTTATAAATAATTAGATTATCATAACAAATTTATAGATAATATAAAGATTTTATCACATCATATGTATAAATAATCATATCATAAAAATAAATTGTAAATATAATTTATCATTTAAAATTACCACATCATAAAAATTATTATCATATGATAATAAATAATATATAAATAACTATAACTTTATATATATATATATATATATATATATATATATACACACACACACACACCACATTTTACTCATAAATAATTTTAACAATGAAATTATAGAGAAATATTATCATAAAAAATATTATCACATCATAATAAATAAATAGATTATATACATATAATCATAAATAATTTATAGGGAAATATATATAGATTTTATCACACTTTACTTAAAAATAAATATAAAAATGAAATTATAGAAATAAATTATCATAAAAAATAGAACTAAATCATAATAAATAAATGTATATATATATATATATATATATATATATATATATATATATATATATATATATATATATATACATACATATATATATATATATATATATATATACATACATATATATATATATATATATATACATATACATATACATATACATATACATATACATATACATATACATATACATATATATATATATATATATATATATATATATATATATATATATATATATATATATAAACACTATGTTGCTTTACATTTTTTATTTTAAAATTACATTAAATATTTATATTAAGATTTTTTATGACTATTATTACTCTACACGATGGAAAGTGATACTAACATACATATATTATATAAATTTATATAAAACATACAGATACATCATTTTTGAGTCACTCACAATTCAATAGGATATAGGTACATTGAGAATGCTATATATTGTTGTATTTTACATAAATTTTTCTAAGATATGTATGCTAGTATTATTTTGTATTTCTTGAAGTTATTTATGTTCAGAATTTTTATATCATGGGACAATTTTTATTATATATGTGCTTACATTTATTCTATAATAACTATTAAAAAAATTAGGATCCCTTTTTTATGGAACCACTTCGTTTATTTATTTTTTTATCAGTCTAATACTTAAAAATCACCTTTGTCTCTCAATTCAATATTAAGTTTCCTATAAAAAATTAATATATCATATATAAACTTAGATTATTAATTAATATAACATTTATAAATTTAGATTATTGATACAATTGTCCATTTACATATAAAATATTACATGAACTCTATCTTTATGCATGAAACAATATCACATGTAGATCGAAATAAAAATGTCATTCAGTTACCTATTAAAACCCTAAACTTAAATTTATATAATAAATAAAACATAAAACTCAGTAAAAACCAACTCAAAATGTAGATCAAAAAATCCTAAAGTATATTTGGTAAGATAAATTAATTTAATCTCATCCATGAGAAAAATAAAATAATAATAATAATAAATAAATAAATAATGAGTATATTTTTTATTCAACTAACTTTTTGGTGGAAAGATAAAGGGATAGTGGTGTAGACAAAAATATGTAATTTCCTTGGCTATAAACTATTAGCTAATAGATCTAAATTTAGCACTTGTATTTATTTGTTTGATTTAGAACTATAACCATCTCTAGTATTTGTCAATGTAATGGTCCAACAAATCTTGGAATAATTTTGTGAGCCATGGTACGGACTAACTAACCATTAGTCATGCGAGTGGATTATAGTTCGTAAAAAATTTATGTAATTTATGGATAATCTTTCAAATGAATCTTTGAAAAAAAAATCAAAGGTTTTTTCTATATTCTTTTATGGGAATCAGTTAGTGTGGAGTTTCAGGGTTATTTATTTTAGTGTTATTAGTTCCTACCATGCCAGGGAATTATAGGAATCAACTGAAACAAGAAATCTTAATCATTAATCTAATAACATGAAAAAATTAATATTTAGTATTGAAGTTTATAAAGTTTTCATTTAATTTCTCTAATTTTTAGATCCAAAAAAAAACTCTTAAGATAATTTTTTTACAATCTTATTGGTTGTCATGACAATTGTTCATGTTCTCCTAATATGAAATTGTTCTAATATTTAAAACAATAATTTTAATGATGACATGTGTACGATTCCATTAATTAATATCATTAAAAAAGCCATTTTTAACTCCATGTATAAATTATCAAAAAAAAAATTAAATAAAAATTTCAATTATAATATGTGTACAATAATAATTAGTTGTAGCATTAAATCTTAGAGAATGGTTCAACTGCCACATAATTATCAATATAATTTATTCAAATGTTAATTATATAGAGTGATTTTTCATTATTGAAAATCCTTATATTTTTATATTTTTAAATAACTAGAGCTGCTACAATTTAAGGGATCAGTGATCATAAAACTTTATCCAATTATCCCAAAAAAAATTGTAAATTTTCTAACTGACATCTTATTCTGAAATTAAGGGCTTCGCATTTTGGAAAATATAATCCAAGAGTTCAACTAGTAATTAAGGGCTTCATAACAAAAAATCATAAGATTTATAAAGAAAATGACAAACCAATAACAAAAATCACTCTCAGAGCAGTCGAGGAGTGCATGAGAGAAACATTGCCCTGAAAGAACTCAAAGAATATAAGAAAGCACCACCACTAAAACCCATGGTCACCAAAATCTAGAACATCCTTCAAGCAATATTATAAGACATTAATTCATAAAACTTTAATGACATTTGAGTATAAGATAAAATCCATTATTCCTCTAAGTACCTCAAATAAAATCAATCCAATAAGCCCAAATAGGGAAGAAGACCTAAGACTACAATAAAATATTTGAAAGTTAAATCACTGATACCATCGATGACAGTTTGATCAAAATGTAAGTTGTAACTGGGCCAAGTATTTCCTAATTACTTCTCTATATTCTTCCCAAGGAAGGCAACTTTCATAATGCTAATTTTTATTAAGAAAAAGTTGAATAGCCCCAAAGTTATCTAGGAAATTTGTTGAAGAGTTAGTCTTATGATAATTTTGGGAGAGAGAAATATCTTCAAAAAAAGGATTATCATGGATCATATAGTGAATGATTATATTGATTCTTCATTGATAAGATCTTATTGATTTCAAATATTAATAATAAAGAGAGAAACATATTTCATAATTATTTTATTGAAATTAGAATCAATAGTAGTTCTCAAACCTCTCAGAAGAGCTAGTGCTTTAGTAGAATTGTTTGAAGATAAATAAATGTTGAATAACTTGTCCCATATTATCCCTGAAGATATGTCTACATCTAGAAAGACATGGATAACTTTTGGATGCCTCATCAAAATTTAGTTTGACATAATTATCACTCGAGGGATTCGAAGAGGCAATTAACCTTTTGATGTTTTAAATAAGGGAGGTTGAAATTGTATTTCAATCTATTCTATTTTAAGATAATATGAGTATTATCACCAATGATTTTATTTTTTGGAACAAAACTTAAGACTTAAAATTCTCTTGAAGGACTGCCTCAATTTTAAGAGTAAGAATTTCATCAGAGAGAAACATAGTTTTAAAGATTCTATTATTTCATTCTTTACATAAGCTCCAAGTGATTAGAGACAAAGGCATAACCCAAATAATTCAAAAATGCCCTCCTCTTTTTATCCAGTAAATAAAAAGTATTTGAATAAAACCTTATACTTCCCAAACTCTATTCATTTTCTTAACGACCCATTTTAAGGGTCATTTTCTTTGTCATTATAATGGTCATGGAAAACTAGGTGAAATAATTTTTTAAATCATTATGTGAACCAAAATAATTATTGAGACTCTAGCTTCACTTAACACATGGTAATGGATAGCATTGATGTTGTCCTTGTGCCCAACTAAAATAGACTAAGTAGTGAAAATTAAAAACATGCAGAGTAATTCATTTGAAAGATACATAAGGAGGGTGCTCCACATAAAATATGAACTACTAATTTAAGACATCTACAATAGTATAATACATTAAAAATTTTCAATTTCCTTTTTGAATATTTTCCACTATTGATTGGACATCTATCAGGAATTCAATTATTTTTTTCTTATTGGCATAACTCCCTACCTATTAAAGTTGGTATGTCATGACTTAGGTCATGTATATATTATTGAAATGAAGATATTTTCCTAGCATTGATACACCACATATATTTCAAGGGAAATAAATAATAATATTAGAGATAAGATTCCTAGTCTCCCTATGATTTAAATTGTTGAATTTTTGGGAACTTTTCTCCCTCAAGTCTTGAACAATGCTATAAATAGAATCAAATATTTCTTATATGGATGGGCTTATCCAACCTTTATGTTGTATTAAAAAAATTGATAATCATGTGATTTGAGGGTTTTTTTGGCACAAATCTAAGTTTGTTCACACCACTTTCTTATAGAGATATATCACCACATTCCTAAATTGTACAATCAGAGAATTATTTTCTATTTGGATGTTCTCCTAACTATGAGTTTATAGATATTTTTGTTATGTTATTCTGAGACTCATATAACTCCTTCCATACCTTCGTGGCTCACAATGATCAGGGATAATTGGATCTTTTCTTTTCTTAGAGTATGTATTTTCTAATATTTATTTATCATGAATTTTTTCCCTCATTTATGTTTTTTCCTACTTTCATGTATATTCTTGCTTCAGTCTACTTGGAGTTATATTTTGACTAGATGAATATGAAGAAACTCTCTTGACTGACTATTCTGATTATGGGAGTTACTCTTCTATGCTTGAATTTTTTAGCGTCTTTACTAGATTTACCCATACACTCCTATTTATACATCTTACTTGATGAATTATTGTTCAAGGAAGGTATTGTTTTGGCTCTTATATTTTTTATTCAATATTATCTTGTATGTGATTTCATTTTCTTACAGCTATTATGTTGTTTACTTAATTGAATTGTTCTTATTAAAAATATGTGTATTCACTTGATCCAAAGATCCTAGAATCCACACTAATATCATATCAGAGCCAATATGGTATTTGATTATCTAGCTTATTATTGTTGTTAATTTCATTTGAAATCTTAAGATTTATTATTTGAAAATGAAAGCTAATTTTTAAAATCCATTATTGGTAGAGTGATCATCCTTGGTGGAGGAATTTTTATCATACTTGGTTCATTAGCAACCATTCGCACATTTTTGTGATTTTTTTATAACATATTTTAGGTGTCTTAGTGCACTTTTATACAAAAGACCTATGTGCTTCTCTACATCCTTGAGTATTGTGCATTTTTATATGCTTGATATCTACTACATTTACATTTATCAAGTCATCCTTGTCAAGTATTTTATGTTGTATATTATTATGTCCAACACTTGGGTTTCTTCTCTTATGTTCAGTCTCTACCTCTATATTCATCCTCGACTTGTTCTACAAGTTTAGGAGACTGATCAGTTGGTTTTGCATGTTTGACCCTAGTTTTTTATTACATCTAGGTGCCCTTCATCTATGACAATTTTACTTGTTGAGTCTACTCTTGTTGCCACTCAATCAAAACAACCATTTTATCTAGCCTCTATGTTAAAATAAAAAACAAGAGTTTATCAAGAATCAACAAAAAACTCTTATATTTTCAGTAGGTATGAATGATTCTTCCAAAACAAGCTAAGTCTATTCAAATTTTTTCCTTTGAAAAACAAAATTTAGCATATTAACTCAACTCTTTGTAATAACTTTATTTAAAACAAGGTCAAATAGTCTACTTTTCTTTGAATACACAAGTAGTGATTAAAAGGATTAGGAAAATTTTAACATTTTTAGTGGAGATGAGATTTATTTATTTAGTTTTATAAAAAAAAATATTGTG